>PVLA01002161.1:0-288576 GCA_004027455.1 Hydrochoerus hydrochaeris
CCTGTTTCCTTGTTATTTTTAAGAGATCTTTCCTTTCATGATCACACATTGCAAACTTGTCTTCAAGTTTTGATAGTCTGTCCTTAGTTTCTTTTAAGGCATTTTGCCAGCTTTCAATGGAGTTTTTAATTTCCTGGTAGTCTCTTTGAATCTGCTTCATGTATTCTATATTTTCTTTATATTCTTTATCGAATGTTTCTCTCCTTTTTTTGTGTTCCTCCCTTCTTTCGTCTGTGTCATCCTGAGATACTTCCTGATAGCATTTAATTACTCTACTCATATCCTCCTTTACCTGATTTAATATTTTGAGCTCATCTACAAGGTCCCGAAAATATCTCTTAATGTCTATTGAAGCTATGTCTGATGTTGCATGTTTGCCACCCTCAGTCTCCCTTATTTTTCCTTCTCCTGGATCAGGGCTTTCAGGGTTCTGGGCCGGGGGCTTCCTCCTGAGTCTCTTTCCTGTCATGGCCTTGGCTTCCTCCACACAGGTTACAGTGCAGGTCCCAGCCCCTTTCCCTGTTGGCAAGGTTTCCTCCAAAGCACGCTGGCAAGGGAACTCTGCCCTCTCCTGCCTGCTCTTGTCACTGAGGTGTAAGCAGGCTGCATATACCTGCCCCTCCCCACTGGGCCAGCCAAATTTCAGGGGCAATCACCCAGTTAGTTCTTGCTAGGTGCAGGGAATCAATTTGGGATGGTTCTTTGGGTCCCAGCCAGGGGCACAGTCCAGTCCAAGCAAATCACACAAATCTGCTCTAGGGAGGGAGCAACCAACTAAAGTCACTGTCACTCCTAATTCAGGCTCCTCCTGCCCGATTCCAACATGTCACCCACCTGGTCGCACCCTTCCCATGGGCGGGTCTCACTCCCAGCACTGACCATGGATCAATGAAGGTTCTTCCACTGGCTCCGCTCTCTGCTCTCTGTTGGGCTCACCAACGCCCCCGACTTCAGCGCTGCCACACTTCCTGTAAGTGATGGCAGGAACGAGTTTGGGCAGCTCTGCCTGCCAGTGCGGATTCAAGCTGGTGCAAACTTGCCAGGTCAGCATGAAAACGCTGTGTCCCGTAGTTTTTAGCTGTTTCAGTTGTAGTTCCGAAGTATTTGACAAGCTTTTTTAAGTTTTAATTTCTTCCTGTGTCAAGAGGATCCATCTCCCTCTGTCTGGGTCTTTCCAGGGTGTTTTATTCTGGCATATAAATTGTTTCTCCCAGGAGGCTTTGTATTCTGTTACTCACTGATCGGCCATCTTGTCTTCTCTTGAGTCCAAATCATGCTGTTATTATTTTGGATTTGCTATTGTTTGTCCCTTTTGCTTTTTGTTGTTTTTCTTTTCTGTATTTTTTTCTCTTAAATAAAAAAATAAAAGTTAAAAAAAGTTATACAAAGTATCTGTAAGTAAATGTCTTGCAATACAATCTATATAAATTTATTTGAGAGGAATAAAATCTTAACAGTATTTAATCTTCCAATCCATGAATTTGCTGTATCTTTCCATTTACTTAGTTTTACATTTCAACTTAGACTTCAGTAAACAAGTTTTGCATGGGTTTTGTTAAATTTGTCCCTAAGTATTTCATTATTTAATTTTTTATGCATAATATTTCTTAAAACAATTTCTGTTTGTTGCCAGAATATAGAAATATAATTGATTTTGTATTGACCTCAAATAATATAACCTATGTAGCTAAACTCACTAGTTCTGCTAACTTTCTTTGTAAATTACTTAGCATGTTCCATGTATGCAAACTGTTACATATGGATAAGGAAAGTTTTAATTCTTCCTTATAATCTTCATGCTTTTTATTCCTTTTCCCTACCTTATTGCACTGATTGTGACCACTGGTTGGGACCACCAGTGCAATGCTGAATAAAAGTGGTGAGTGAATATTTTTGACTTATTACCAATCATAGGGGAAAAGCACTTAAATCTTTTATCGTCATGTGATATTAGCCATATTTTGTTTTGTTTTGAAAAATATTCTTTGCTAGGTAAAGAAATTTCCCTTCTATTCTAATTTTCTTTTTTCTCACAAATGAGTTTTGAATTTTGTCAAATGCTTTTTCTTGTTATTGAAATACTTATATTGCCACTCTTATTATGTTAGTAAGAGAAATTCAACTGATTTTTTGTGTTAAAATTACTTTGCATTCCTGGGAGCCCTAACTGTTTATGGTGTGTTGTGCTTTTTATACATTGCTAGATTCAGTTTGCTGAAATTTGGTCAATGATTATTGTGCCTTATACTGACGATAGATATTGGCCTGTTATTTTCTTTCTTATAATGTCTCTGGCTTTAATGTCAGGGCATTATTGATCTTATAAAATTACTTGGGAAATATCACCTCCTCTTTTTCTGAAAGAGCTTATATAAAATTGAAACTATCTTTGTAAAATATTTTATAGAATTTACCAATGAAAACAATGAAGTCTGGAGTTTTCTGTGTTTTGTACTTTATAAATTGTTTCTTTAATGGTCATATGGCTACTTAGATTTACTATTATCTCTTGATCCCATTTTAGTAATTTGTCTTTCAAGGAATTTGCCCATTTTCTCACATTCCTTTATTATTTTTTTGAATTTCTATAGGATCCAATATCCTTTCTTTCACTCCTGTTATGAATGATTTCTTAATTATTTTAACTAGTGATTTATCAATTTTATTAAAGTATTTTTTCAAAGAATTGGTTTTTAGTTTCATTGACTTCATTTCCTTTTCTATTTTGTTATATCTGCTCCTATCTTTGTTATTCCTTCCTTCAGCTTATTGTACATTTTTAGTACATTTTATAGTTTCTTACAACAGAAAATTAGTTAACAGATTTTAAACATTTTTCTTTTCTAATGTAACCATTTTGAGCTATAAATTTTCATGTAAGCACTGCTTTAGCTGCATCTTACAAATTCTGATATGTTGTTTTCATTTTCCTTTGACTCAAAATATATCCTTCTTTGACTGGTGTCTTATTTAGAAATATAGGGTCAAGCTGGGCCTGATGGCTCATGCCTATAATCTCAGCCCTCTAGAAGGCTAAGGTAGGAGGATAGCAGGTTGAAATCTTGCTTAGACAATTTTGTGATTTAAGGAGACCCTGTCTTAATATAAAAAACAAAGACATGCTGGGAATGTAGCTCAGGATAAAAGCCTTAAGTTAAATCCAAGTATCACAATAAATAAATAAATAAATAAATGTAGGGTTTTTGAAAATTAATTTTCAGAGCTGGGGATGTAGCTTAGTGATAAGAGTACTTATCTACTATCCATGGCCAAGCCCTGGATTCAATCCCCAGCACTGCCAAAAAATTAATTTCCAAATATTTGAGAACTTTCCACATATTTTTATTTTCTTTGTGCTCAAAGAACATAGTCTGAATGGTTTCAGTGTTTCTTATGTTTAGTGAAATTTGCATGGTCCACCACATAATTTATCTTAGTGAATATTTAGTATGCAACTTGCAAAGAATGTGTATTCTGCTGTTATTGAGTGATATTTGCTATTATTATCAATTACATCAGGTTGGTTGAGCATGCTGTTTACACCTTCTAATATCCCTACTGATTTTCTATCTATTTGTTCTGTCAGTTTCTCAGACTTGAAGTCTCTGACCATGATTTTGGATTTAGTTATTCTAGTATTCAGCTTATTAGTTTAAGTTTCATCCATTTTTTAAAGTTTTGTTATGAGATGCATACACACTTAAAGTTCTTATATCTTGAATTTATTCCTTTATGAGATAGCCTTCTTTATCTCTGGTTACATTCTTGTTCTGAAGTCAATTTTGTCCAATTTTAATATTTGCCATATAAGTTTCCTTAGGATTACTGAGTGTGTAGTACATTTTTCCCTCTTCTTTTACTTTATCTTATTTAAAATTATAAATTTCTTCCTATTTAAACAGGATTTCTTATAGACACCATTTGGTTGGGTCATGTTGTCTTATCAAGCATGACAATCTCTGCTTTTTATTTGGAGTATTTAGGCCATTTGTGGTAAATTATTTATGTCCATCTTCCTATTTCTTTTCTATTTGTTTCATCCATTCTTTAGCTCTTTCTGTGTCTTATCCTGTCGTTTAAAAACTAAACATGTTTGTTTGCTTGTTGTCTGTGCTGCTGGGAACTGAATCCAGAGCCTCATTCATGCTAGACAAGTGCTCCTACTGCTGAGCTCTTGGCCCCAAATGAATATTATTTCAGGATCCTAGTTTAGCTACTTATTTGCCTATTAGCTGTAACTCTTTGTTTTTTGTTCTGGAGTTTATATCATACATTTTTAACTAAGTATCTAATTTCAAGTGATATTACATTACTTAACATACAATTTAGCACCTTTATAGCAGTTCCTCCATTTTTCCCTTTCCCTTCCTTTCTGCTATTTTAGTACAGTTACAGTTTTAATATGTTATAAACTCCTTTATATTTTATTAATATTTTGTTTTAGTCAATTATATTTTTGTTTTAAACTATTTACTATTTCATTTAAGAATAAAAAAATCTAGTATATATTAGAACAAATTATGTTTTTATTAAAAATAACTATGTTCTAAGATAAAAAGAAATTTCATGAAAAGATGCCATTTGTATAGACTTCCTTTGTTCATCTCTTTATTGTCTGGTTTGGTAGATGACAGCTGAATTCTCATACCTACTTGTACATTCAATGTGTTTTGATATATTGTTTTTGTTAAAATTTGTGTAGTGAACCTAGCGTCACACAGACACATTGCTGAAAAAGGAAAGAGTATTTTAATAACCTTTTCAATAGGGCAACTATAGCTTACAGCAATTTATTATGTTTTATAAAGACAACTACATATGTCTTTTTGTGACATCTAGCTATGTAGTGCAGGCTGGCCCTGAACTCACTTTGTAGACCAGGCTGGCCTCGAGCTGAAGGCAATACTCCTGCCTCAGCTTTCTGAGTACTGGAATTACAGGCATGTGCCACCACATCCTTCAATGTGTAAATGGTTAGGCAAATTATTTTACATCTATACTATAGGATACTATTCAAAAATAAAAAAAGAATGAGTTGTTGATGCACGGAACAACTTAGATGGATCTAAAGAGAATTTATGCTGAGTGAAAAAAAGACTCTCAAAAAGGTCACATACTAGATAATTCCATTTATATCATGTCTAACTGAAAAAAATCAGAGCAGTGTTGAACATATTAGTGAGTTTCAAAAATTAGAGATAGGCTCAGGGAAGAAAAGAAAACTATGATATTACACAGTAACAAAGGAAATCTGTGTAGTGATGGTTCATTTCTGTGTCTTGATTATGGTGATGATTACCTCAATCTATACATATGAAAAAAACTTCATAGGACTAATTTCATACACTCCTTTTTGCAATTTCCTGTATCATATTTGGACTTTTTTCTTATAATGCTAGAGCTCAAACCCAGGGCTATGGTCATGCTAGACATGTGATCTACCAGTGAGCTACACCCCAGCCTTATCATTAAATTTATACAGAGAATAATAGTTGAGTCACGTTTGCTTTTTAAATTTATTCTGCCAATTCTGTTTTTTAAATCTGCTTTTAGACTATTTATTTTTTTTTGATTCAGGGCCTTAGTTCAGGCTAGTCTTAAACACTCAAAATCACAGTAATCTTTTTGCCTCAACCTCCTCAGTGCTGGGATCACTAGCATCCACCACCATGCCCAGTTTAGACCATTTACTTTTAATATAGTTCTTGGTATGGTAGTGCTTAAATTTGTCATTTTATGTTTTATATTTCTTTCTCTTGCCTTCATCTGAGTTATTTGAAGATTTTTTAAAATTTCATTTTATTAATCCATATTTGAGTATATCAATTTGTTTAGGTTTTTCAGTTATTGCTTTAGGTATTAGTTTATAGATGTGTAAGTTATATTCTACTGGTAGAAGCATTAAGCCACTTTCAGTAAAGAAATCTTACCTCCTTTTAGGTTCTTTTATCCTTTATAAGGTATGTTAAATATTTCCCATGTATGCAGTGAGACCCATATCCTATAGTTATAATTTTCCTTTGAATCATCAAACAGAAACTTAGAGAAGTGAAGAAGATAAAAGTTGGTTATATTTACCTATATTTTTATTTTTTCTTTTATTCCTTTCAGATGTTCTAATATTTTTTAATCATTTCTTTTCTATTTATAGAAATTACTTTTTCCATTTGTTTAAAATAGGCTACTGAAAAGTTCTCTTTGTCTTGTTTCATCTGAGTGTCTCAGTTCCTTTTCCTGCTTGAGGATATTTTCACTGGGTATAGAATTTTGGATTGATGGTTCTTTTCTTTCAGCACTTAAAAAAATGTCTCTTTCTGGCCTCTGTAGTTTCTGATGAGAAGACTATTGTCATTCAAATTAGTATTATCATACGAGTAATTTAACTTTTCTTTCTAGCTGCTCACAAGATTGTTTTGTCTATTTTTATAATATCACCTTTTATCTTTCTCCTTTGTGACTCTGATGACAAGAATATTTAATCTTTTTTCTTGTCCCATAGGACCCTGAAACTGTTTTTTTCTTATTCATCTATTTTATCTCCGCCATTTCCATTCTTCAATTTAGTCCATTCAGTAAGATTTATTTTTGTTATTGTATTTTTCAGTTCTAAAATTTCTGTTTTATTCATCATTGTTTTCTATTTCTCTGCTAGTACTAATTTTTTCATTTTGTTTCTAATGTTTTTGTAATTGCCCATTGAAATATTTTTATGACTGCCTTAAAATTTTTATCAGATCATTTTAGCACATGTGTCATCTTGATATTGACATGTGTTGATTATCATTTAAATTGAAATTGTCATGATTACTGGTATAAGTGAATTTTTCTTGGAACCTTAATATTCGAGGTCTTATAAGATTAGCAACCCTGAACCCTGTGTTCTGACTCCTCGCTCAGTAGTTCCCTTATTTCATAAGTTGATTTCCCTTTGTTTCTACCTGATTTGGGCTATTTTCTATTACAGTATGTCATCATAGCTTGGTAGAGCTAGCCCACAATTACCAGAAGTCAAAAGGATAGACTTTCATTATTTATTATATACCTTGGTATTTTTTGTGGTTGTTTTTTTACAGTCTCAGTATGTAGCCCAGGTTGACCTCAAACTCATAGTCTTCCTGCTTTAGCCTCCCAAGTACTGGGATTATAGGCTCATACCACCACACCTGGACCTTTTGGCACCTTTTGAAGTTTTTATCATGTAAAACATGTTTGTAATCAACACCTAAAACATTAAATTTATCAGATAGATGTCCTTTCATTGATCAGCTCAGGGAGGGATCATAGTAACACTATATACTAGACAAACTAAGTAAATTATTTAATCATTCTATGTCTTATTTTTTTAACCTATAAATAGAGATTAATGTGAAGATGAAATATGCTGGCAACGCAAATGTTGAGATCAGTGGCTAGCATTATAGTTAGCATTCAGTAAAATTTTAGGTGTTCTTGTTACTAAGTGTTGATAAAACTCATCATTGCCAAAGATCTCTTTCATCTTGTTCTTTAATGCTGAAAGTGTGGTACCCAGTGAATGCCTAAAAAAGCAACTGAGCACAGCATTGTATTGGGTACTCTGTAGACTTAGCCTAACAACCCTTTTGCTTATGCTCACAGCTTATGGAATTAAACATTCAAAATATATATAAATGAAATATCTTCTGTGAGTGGGGATATAGTGAAGACAAATACTATAGATTGTATATTCAAGTTTTATATAAATAGACTGTATATAGACTTTATGTAGATAAGGTCATAGTATGAAGCATTCAACAAACTATCCTCTGATCATAAAATTAATTCATAAAGGTTGTTTTTAGGAACGGTTTGAGAAAAGAGATTAACAGTTGTTAAACACCAGTTATACCCCCCCAGTGTATCTATATATTAGTTTATTTTCATATATTATTTCATACATATTTGTTAGCAACCCTGAGAGGTGGGCATTATACCCCGTTTAGCAATGAGAAAAGACTCGGGAAGTAACATAACCCAGATCAACTAGTAAAATAGCAGTCAGGATTCAAATTCAAATCTGTCAGATCTCTGGGTTTATCCTCTTTACTTTCAGTGATAGGATGCAAGGTTTTGGTATAAGGAATATATGGGAGAAAAAAATAAACTTTTATTCAACATCTGTAGTACTACTAGCCAGTCAGTGTGCCACATGCATTAATTCACTTAGTTGTCAAACTGTTTTTTATCTTTTTTGAGATAGGGTTTTACTATGCAGTTCAGGCTGGCCTTAAACTCACTTTGTAGCCCATACTGGCTTTGAATTCACAGCAATCCTCCTGCTTCAGCCTCCCTAGTGCTGGGATTACAGGCATGCACCGCATCAGTCTGGTCTTCAAAGCATTCTTCTAGTCAGTCCTCACAAACCACTCTATGAAAACAAAAAGAATTAACATTTGTTAAACCCCTGCTCTGTGCCTAACACTTAAGTAAAGCTTATATAAATTACTTCTAGTGATCTCCTAATAGCCCAATGAAACTGGTATTAGCCTGACAAGAAGGAAGAAGCTGAGCAAAGCTTTCATTGCACTCACCTACCTCTGAAGGTAGTTCTAAATTATATCCCTCTAGGACATGTATTTCTAAACATTTTACAGAGTATACACTCATAAGATCAGATTTTTCACAGTCCAGGAACTTAAAAACCTCTCCATACCAGTGGCTTTTTAATCTTTTGGGTGGTCATGGACTCTTGTGAGAATTTCATGGCTCCTCCTCCCAAATAAGTGCTTATATACACATAGTTTGGGGTACAATTTCAGAGCATCTGGCAGTTTCCTAAAGCACAATGAACTCTTTATTTAAAAAAGAAATCTGCTCCAAAGAACATAAGTAAATCTTCAAAAATAAGAAATCTTATTAATGCTTCATTTTTGAGTTTTTAAACTCCTCTAAAACTCTAACACCTGTAATTGACCATTCCATTATGTTTTCCTGGTAGGTGGTAGCTAAGTTTCTCTTTTGGCTTTCTAGCCCCAGCATTATTGGCATTTCTGTTGGTATGATTCTTGGTTGTAGGGAGCACCATATTTTATGTTATATTATAGCATGCAGAGCATCATCCTTAGCTTCTAGATGCCAGTAGAATATCCCTGTCCCCTCCCTCTAGTTTCAACAACTGCGAAGGCCTCAAGGCATTGTCAAGTGTCCCAGGAGCCAGGACAAAATTGCCCCCTGTTGAGAACCACTGGATTACAGTAATTATAATTATCATTCTTGATAATAGCGTAAAGAAGATATGAACACTGTTCAACTGTATTAAGCAATATGAAAATCACCTCAACAATTAAATTTCTAGGTAAATAGGTAAAATTTTTCTTACCTAAAACACCAAAAAGGAAGTTTATATAACTCCCTGTTCTACCGACTAATTGACTTAACATTCAATAGTCACTGAATGACTTGTTAACAGTGTACATGTGTTGACACTTCACCAGATTTAAAACCCAGTGTGGAAGGCAGGCTAAAGAACAAGCAAAAATTAAGTTTAAAAATTAAAAACTTCAGGAATGCTATGAAGGAAATACATAGAGACAGAGACAAAGGAATTTAGATAGGGTCACTAGGTAGGCTTCTCTGATCATGTAACATTTAAGGCCAGAACTTAAAGGTTGAGAATTAGCCAGGTTAAAAAACAAAAAGAACAACTAACTAGAGAGCACATGTTCAGGCAAAGTAGGCAACAATGTACAGAGATGCTGAAGTAAGAAGGAAACTTGCTATCCTTTGTACAGAAAGAAGGCCACTGTGCCTAAGGCTGTTGGCTGTGGAACAAAAGGGATGAGATCAAATAGGCAAGGATCAGACCTTGTAGGATCTATAGGGCACAGGGAAGAGTTTCTGAATACACTGGTAAGCCTTGAAAGCTTTTACTAGTGGATGTATATCATGATTTAATGTACATTTTTAAACTACTCGCCATCATATGGGGAGACTACTGAGGGGCAAGAATGGAAGTATGGGGATCAGTTAGACTGATGGCAGTTGACAGACAGTGGTAGTAGCAGTGGAGATGGGAAGAATGATATGTTATTGTTATAAATTGACATACATGCTAATGAATTAGATGTAGATGGAAAAGGAGAGAGTGGAATCAATGTTTTTTTACTTGAACAATTAGATATGAGTGATTTATTGAAATGAGAAAGACTAGCTTGGTAAAAGAGAAAGATGTTTCTTTCCTGGTCAACTGAGCCACAAATTTATATGCCTAAGTGGTCAGTCAGTGACAACAGGAGCCATTCAGTTGAACACAGATTTATTAGCCACCAGCTGTATGCTGCACACTGTGTTTAAGCACGGAGGGTCAAAAGAAGCAAAAGACGTGTCCTTTTGTTCAAAGAGCTTACAGACTGGCAGAAGAGACATATAAACAGCTTTAATTAGCTGCATTCAGTACTAAGGTAGAAATATCTGAGGAGTCTATAATATCACAGAAGAGAGCCAATCATTCTGACAGGGTAGGACAGTGGGCTGGAGGTCAGGGAAAGTATCCTGAAATTGCTGTCTGAGATAAGTATTAGCCAGGGAAGTGTGTGACACATAAAAAGTAAGTGAAATAGCAATAGAAAAGCACAGTGAAACAGCATGATGCATTTAGGAAACTAGAAGCAATATATTACTAGAATCAAACTTGAAGGCAGGGAATGATAAAAAATGAGACTAGATACATAATATTGACAATAACTGGCAATTATTGAGCACCTATATGTCAGGCTGTGTGCTAAATTCCTTAAATGGGTAGCTCAATTAATTCTCACAATCATAATATAGATGTGGAAAATAAAAAGAGAAATTGGATACTTTACCCAAAGTAACATACATTGAGATTCAAACTAGGCATTTTTATTCCAAAGCCTATTCTCTTAACCACGTAAATTTTAACTGTCATGTTAAAGAACTGAGAATGCACCTGTTAGCAGAACGGAGTCACAAAAAGGCAGTGACTGGTCAGATCTGTGCTAATCAGGATGCTTTAAAGAGATTCAACAGGATATTGTTGCAATATATCAGGCAAGTGATTAAAAAAGTTTGAAGTAGGCATGGAAATGAAGGCAAGATTTAAGAAATGTTAGGGAGGTAGAAGTTTAAAAGGCAGAGAAAATGCAGAGCTGTGCCAGATTCTCCAGAAAGAAATCATCCAAGGACTTATAAAATAAAAATTAGATTTGGCAACATGGAGGCTGCTGGTTACCTTGGTGAGAGGAAATTTCAACAGAGTGGCACAGAGAGGCAAGGCAATAGTAGTTCAAATAATAAATGCAACATAAGTAAATTGGCAACAGGGCAGGCTCTTTCAAGAAACTTGCTGTTTAGGAAAAAAATCGCAAGTAACAAAAACAACTGTGTACACCAATGATCATTTTAGCTTCATTTGTCATAACAAAACAATGGAACTATCTTAACTGTCCAGGAGTGAAGGGATAAGAGATCAATAGGGAGTTGGAGAAAGTGGTAAATCTTGGACCAGTAATTGAGGAAATGGGCAAAGAAGTTGACCAGATATAAATGAAAGGATTGTGAAGAAGCCTGGAAAATGCATCTAAAGGTGGAAACTATAGATCTGTGATACTAACTCCTCCAACGCTGTACTTTTCTTCAATAATGACAACAAAGAAGGCAAATTGTGGGGAAGGCACAAAAAAATTGGTAGTAGTAATAGTAGTAGTTGGGCTGGGGATATAGCTCAGCAGAATAAGTGTCTGCCTGGCAAGTGCAAGGTCCTTAGTTCAAGTTCTGGTACCAAAAAGAATTAATAGTACCAGAACTGGAACACAAGAGTATAACATACTCAGGGCAGCACAATGGAAAGGGCACACTTGAAATCAGACAGACTTTAATTACAGCTCTGAACAGATATAGTTAAATAACTTTAGGCAAATTCCTTGAACTCTAAATCTCTGTTTCCTCATCTGTAAAGTCAGTATAATAACACCTATGCCACTAGAAAACTGGCACATGACCAATGTTCCATAGCTTTCAGTCCCCTTCTTTTGAATTCAGTGTTTATTGAGCCCCTCATATGGACTGTTCTTTTTTGGGAACACTGAGATAAAGGCCTATTCATGTCATTTTAGGAACTCGTGGTTTAGCAAGAGTAGCACAAATACAAAGAAATAAATGACAATATGAAATAAACAGATAAATTCCCAATCAGGTTGCTAAGCACACAGTAGTAGTGTATGCTATGACTAACAGTACCTGATTAAGGGATAGCTTCCCTGGAAAGCTATTCATGCCTCAAGTTTTAATTATTTATGTTGAAAGAAAGTAGCAGAAAATGGGATGATGTCATTTTAAGGGGTAATAGCATTTTTTTGCTTTATCCCTAGACAATATTCCAAGAGGTGGTAAGTTCAAGTGAAGGTGTTTGTTTTAAGGTGAATGACTTACACAGATTTTCTAACTGAAGAAAGGATGTAATAAAGTCAGAGACATTTAAGGTTTCAGAGGAGATAAAATCCAGCACTCAGGTCAAAAGGTTTACTTCTAGACAGAATATTAAAAAAAAAACTTTTCTCTGAAATGAAAAGAAAAAATGATGAAAATCAACATAGGTCATTTACATCCAAAAGAGGAAAGTCAGTTTCCAGAAATTATGTTATACCTTCATGCAATTTTTCTCAATTTTTATAAACCAAGAATACTTTTTAATATATTCACAATAAATGAATGCAGCCTATTTGGGAAATTAATTTCTACAACGGATGGCACTGCCAACTGTTCATAAAATGGAAGCAAGAGAAATAAAGAGCTTCCAACCCCTTATTTCAACACAGGAAACTGGGTTGATGGTTGCTCCTGCAAGTGACTGTGACAGGGAGCAGCAACGTCCACTCTTATGCTTTCAACTTCAGTCTCAACTGGTTAATAGATGTGGCACTAGTGCCCATTCCAATATTTTGTTCCGATACACACACACACACACACACACACACACACACACATACACACACACAATGAAGCAGTTTCCAACTTGAATTTTGCCCCCTTCCAAACCAGGGAATTGGCAACCCACAAGGCACCTGCACTAGTTTACAGAACTGTTATTGGGTAGTTACTTTCAGAAATAGTTCGCCACACAAATGTTACTGGTTTTGGGGTGCTCACCTCTTAGTTTCCAGGTTTTCTCTCCTCAAAGAATTGAACAAGACAAGCAAAAATGGTGATAAAGTTTATGTGAAAAGTATGGGATAAAGGGTAAGGGAGAAACTTGCTCTGCAGAGTAAAGTTGAGAGCAAAAGAGGAAAAGTAAAGGCAGAAGTAAAAGTATACTCTAAAGGACATAGGGTGGGCTACATGAGGAATGGGCATGGTAGCAAGCTCTTTGTGACATTTGTGACCTTATATTACATCCACATCTCACAAGAACCCTTGAGAACTTTTACATATGAGGTCTGGAAAAGCATGCTATGTAGATTTTGGGATCGCTCCACACCTGTCTTCCCAGCCAGTCTAAGCCATGTCCTTGCTATCTTTATCTCATTTCCTAATGAGAAACAAATCACATCATTCTTTATGGGCTACTGAAGGATTGATTTTTCTTTTTTATATCTTCTTTGAGCTTGAAGGCGCTGTCGACCCTACCTAGTAGAGATTATGTTCTCTCCAACTACCTTGGGATGCTGTGGCTCTCTGGCTGGATTTGAAGAAAGAAAAACTTGTCAGAAAACAATGAAAAACGAGTTAATGACCATTGAAGTACCTGTTTGACAGAAGAAAGAAGGTTTACTGTTAGCCCAAATATGAAGAGCAGGTCATATTTCCACACTACCTGTAGAGAAGAATATATATTAGAAAAGTATGTAAGATAAATTATCAAGAGTCTGAGAGCCATAGCCTTAGCAAGATCCTATTTACTTATCTGTAGCAACACTGGAGTCTTGCTTTTTGAAGAGAAATTTCATGTCTTCCAGAGGGTTACAAGAGTAACTTCCTCCTCTTGAATGATCTTGTTCTTCAGATAGTTCAGGTGGCACTGGCTTTATTCTAGAAAGATAAATCCAATTACCTATCTCTGCTATTTTACTGCAGTGGGTGTGGCAAGGATACTGAAAAGGGGCCCATCCATTTTGGCTTTAATTGGTCAGTGGGTATCCCCACTATCCAATTTTTATGAACACTTGGTCTCCAGGGTAGACCATGGATGATTCCCCTGGGCCAGGAGCTGACAGGACTCTGTTACTATACATTTGGATAGCCTGTTGTACTTGGCCCAGGCCTACAAGATATTGTAAGAGTCCTGTGGTCTCTGGGTCTATTATCATATCAAAGGATGGAAATGGCATCCCACATAGCATCTCAAATTGTATCAAACTTAGCCCAAGTTCAAAACAAACTTAGTATGTTATGAAACCTCATACATACTATTGGTAGCAATTAGACCCAGGACTCAGACATCTCCTGGCAAAGTTTTGACAACACTTGCTTTAGGGTCTAATTGGCTTTTTAAAACTTTCCAGAAGATTGAGGAGCATTTCCCAAGTAGGATTTTTATAGCTTGTTTCTATGTCCATTGAGGAAGGACCAGGATGGTTCCTCAAGAACTGGGGATAAGACTAAGGCTTTGAGGGTCTATGAGGCTGACTTCCCTTTCCCAAGGAGGCTTTAGACAGGTCTTTTTGGTGTCCTTTACAGTGCATGACTGAGATCTGCTTGGGAGGTGAGGAAGAAAACACATCCACAGAGGCAGAAACAGAAAAACAAAAGTACAGGAAAGCAAGGAGACTCTGCCACTTTAAAAGAAATTAGCAGATCTTACTGAAAAAAACAACAAAACAAAACAAAGTAACATTTATTGAGCCCTTCCTATATGCCAAGTACTTTACTAGGTATTTTTGCAGGCCTTATTTCATTTAACCCTCATAAACTTTGTAGGGCATTTATCTACATCCACAAAATAAACTGTTTCAAAGAAGGTAATTGTTTGACCTGGGGTCCCACAGCTACTTAGTAAGCGGCAGAAGGAAATAAGGGAAGATCAACAAAGACCCTTGGGCTTGAAAAGAAACCTCTGTTACCCCTATTTTGAAACAAGGGGATCGTTTTCCTTTAAGACTCATTTTATCTATGTGCATCCTTTTTCCACTCCAGAAGTGACTTTAGATGGGAAGGTTAATCATTCTAAAAAGAAAGTACCATTCTTCAGTCACTTTGACTATTCCCTTCTTGATTCCATGTTTTTTCTCTCAACTCCACCAAGCTAGCCTTCCAGACTACTGACTTCTTCAACTAATTAACATACATCCTCTATTCTTTTTAATACTCTGTTTTCCCTTCAGATCAAATAAATCTTTTGCCTTTTCTAATCATTTGTTAGTATTTATTTAATAAAAGGTTCAACTAATGCACTATGTGTTAGCATTCTGCCAGGCATTAAAAAAGCAAAACTGGAGACAATCTCTATTCTTGAAAGTTTCATAATCTGAGAAGGGAAGGGAGCAGACATGGTCACTGATTTAAATTGTATTACAGAGGACAGCGGCAGACTCATGTTCATGGACTTGCACTAGGGTAGTTATAGAGAGATGGGGAGATATTTAAGAAAAAGAATGTAAAATTATGAACTAAATTAATTACAAGTGAATATATATTTCAAAGAGAAAAAACAATAAAAACAAAGATACAGAATTTCAAAAACAAGATAATAGGAGATTAACAGTGGTTAATATATTGTGTATTATTATCCTCAAAGTAGTTGCTCAGATTATGAGATATAGGCATGCTGTTATAGTCAGGGGTTGTGAGAACAATTAGAATCAGGACACAGCATTTATATTATTTCTTTGTGAAAGTCACCCAGAGTTAAACACAAGAAAGTGAAAGAAATCTGCACTAAAGACCCAGAATATTCTGGCAAGGGTCTGGATCACACAGTAGTGTCCTGCTGCAGTCCAGACAAAAACCTAGAGCCCATGACAATGCCTTCCATGAGTCTAACTGGAGGTCTAGAGCCCAGAAGAAGAACCTACGCCAGCCTGTTTTATGGATCTGTGCTGGGAAGGCCCAAAGTTCAGATGTGGAAGCTAGAAAGTCTATGATGTTACAAATATAATAAAGTCCAAAACAATTCTGACTTGTTTCATTATTTGCACAAAACGTCTGTAGTGCTGCTTCCTGATTTCTGGTTGCATATGCTTTAATCACCTTTACACTTGACAATGCATTTGCAACATTTCTATATAAAGAATAGGAAGACAATTCAGTGCATCCATGTTTAACTAGCTTTCTGTTGCCATAATACAGTACTATAGACTTTGTAATTTATAAACACTTTATTTGGCTCATACTTATGGAGGCTGGGATGTCCAAGAGCACAGACCCAACCTCTGGTAAGGGTTATTGTACTAGATAAAATGGCAGAAATTTCAGTGAACACAAGACTGAGAGAAAAAAATCATGCCTAATTCATCCTTTCTATCAGGAAAACACGCCTATGATGTTCATGTCTTAAAAGTCCATAATTAATACTGTTACAATAGCAATTAAATTTCAACATGACTTTTTTCCATTTTTACTTTTTTATTAGTATATATTTGAAGCATGTAATGATTACATGCCTTGTGAGAAGTTGATAAATGTACATAACACATCTCAATTCATTTATTTATTCCCTTCCCCTCCCCAGCATCCATGTTCCTTCCATTTCTTTGTCCCCTTCCCTTTAGGAACAAAATCTACTGATTCTTATTTATCTATCTTTTATTTTGCTCTTTATTTATACTTTGGGTTTCTCATATAAGAGAAACCATGTGATTTTTTTAAACTTGTGTGTCTGATTTATTTCACTATGGTCTCAAGGTACATTCATTTTCCTACAAATGACTCTAGTTTATCCTTCTTTATGATGGAGTAGTGCTCCATTGTGTATAAATACTACATTTTCTTTATCCATTCACTTGATTTTTGTTTGTTTTGGGGGGTACTAGGGGTCAAACTCATGACCTCATGCTTGCCAGGCACTATGCTGTACCCCTCACTCCATTCATTTGTTGATGTATATATAGGCCAATACCAAGATCTAGCTATTATGAAGTGTGCTGATATAAATATGATAATGTATGTATACAAGATCTTTAACTCTTTCAGGGAGATAACTAAAAGGAGAAAAGCTACATCAATGAAATTTCTAGTTTTAGTCTGAGGATGCTTCATATTAATTTCCAAAGTGGTTTTACTAGTTTCCATTCCCACCAATAGAGTTAAAGGGTACCTTTTTCCCCTCACAGCCTCTGTAGCATTTGTTATTGACTCACTCCTTGCTGACAGCCATTCTTTCTGGAGTGAAATGGAATCTCAGTGTTGTTTTCATTTGCATCTTTTAAATGGCCAGAAATGCTGAACAATTTTTATGTATGTATTGACCATTTGTACTTCTTCATCTGAGAAGTGTCCATTCATTTCAGATGCTCATTTTTTATTGGGTCTTTAAAGTTGGGGAGGGATATGATTTTTTGAGTCCTTTATATATTCTAGATGTTAGTACTTTGTCTAAGAAGTAACTGGTAAAAACTTTTTTCCCATTCTGTAGGTTGTCTCTTCACTCTCTTGGTAGTTTCCTTTGCAAAGCAGGAAATTTTTACTTTGTTGTGATCCAGTTTGTTGATTCTTGGCATTATTTCTTATACAACCAGGGTTCTACTCACAAAGTCTTTACCTATATCTTTGTCTTCAAAGGGTTTTACCTATTTTATCTTCTGGTAGATTATTTCAGTTTTAATGTTTAAATATTTGATCTGTTTTGATTTTATTAGTGAAAGAGATGGGTCTTAGTTAAATCTTTGGCTTGTAGATAGCCAATTGTCCCAGTTCCATTTGTTAAAAAGGCTATATTTCCCCCTATGTAAGTTTTTGACCCTTTTTCAAAGATCAGGTAGCTGAATGTGCCTAGAGTTGTTTCTGTGTCTTCTATCCTGTTCCACTAAACCACAAGTCTAGGGTTTTTTTTTTTTTTACCAATACATATACTGTTTTTACTACTATAGCTTTGTAGTATAACTTGAAATCCAGAATTGTGACATCTCCTGTCTTAGTTACTCTTCTCTTGTTGCTGAGACAAAATACCCAACACCCAAGGTTAAAGGAAGAGAGGTTTACTTAGCTCACAGGTTGTAGAGGTTTCAGTCCATAATCCACTGGCTTTAAGGCAGGGTGGCATGGCAGAGCAACAACCTCTCTTGACAGTGGAAGATACCAAAAACAACAAGACAAGACAGGGGGTGAGGAGGAGACACAAGCCTCTTTCTGCCTCTTTTATCTTATCCAGATTGCTGGAATTAGGGTAGTGCCAATCTAGTCAGTGGACTGATCCAGCAATCACCCACCCTAATTCTCAACACACTTAATCCTAACATTGACTATGAGTCAATCATAAACTCAGCCACCTTTGAAAAAGCCCCATCTAATAGTGCATGAGGCTTTGCGGGGTGACATCTAGACACAAACCGTAACATCTCCCTTGTTGCTCAGAATTACTTTTGCTATTCTAGGTCTCTTCTTGCTCTGTATGAATATTAGGATTGCTTTCTCTAGTTCTGTGAGGAATGCTATTTGTATTTTGATTGGGATTACATTACATCTATATAACACTTTTGTAAGTATAGCCATTTTGAGTATATTGGTTCTACCTATCCAGGAACAATGGCTAGCTTTCCATTTTCTGATGTCCTCTTTAATCTCTTTTTTTAAGAGTACTGTAGTTTTCACTGTAGAGGTCTTTAACTTCCTTGGCTAGGTTAATTCCTAAGTATTTCATTTTTGTTTATGATATTGTAAAAGATACTTTTTCCCTAATTTCTCTCTTGGTGAATTTTTTATTGGTGTACACCAATATTTGAGTGTTGACTTTGTATCCTGCTATACTACTAAATTTGGTTACTAATTATAGAAATCTTTTGGTGGAGGTTTTAGGTTCTTCTATATACAGGATCAAATAATAATAATTTAATTTCTTCCTTTCCTATCCACATCTCTTTTGTTTCTCTTGGTAATTGCTCTGGCTAATCTTTCAAGAAGTATATTGAACAGGAATGGTGATAGCAGACATCCTTCTCTTGTTTTTTTCCTCTTCTTATAATGCCTCCAGTCCTATTGGATTAGGATCCTATCATTATAACCTCATTTAAACTTAAGTGCTTCCCAAAGACTATATCCAAAACATTCACTTTGTGGGTTAGAGCTGCAACACATGAATTTGGAGGCTACACAATTCAGTCTATAACAGATGAGCTGCATAAAACATAACTGTGCATATAGCTGTACTCCCTGTCTCATTGCTAGGTGATTTTGGCCCCTCAAAATAAGAATTATAATAAATCCTATTTTACATTCCATTAAACAATGAAAAATAGTATTATTCATATATAATTATTCATGCTACATTGTTAAGTATACGTAAATGTGTGTAGATGTGTGTGTGTGTGTGTATATATATATATCATATATACAGAATTTTTTTGTGCTACTGAGAATTGAACACAGGACCTTTGTACTAAGTTATATCCCCAGCTCTATTTATTTATTTATTTGAGGCAGTTTCACTAAGTTAACTTGTATTTGTCCGGGTTTGGCTCAAACTCATGATCTTCCTGCCTCACCCTGTCAAAGTGTTAGGATTACATCATACCCAGCTGAACATACAGTATATTTTAAGAGAAAAATTTGTTTTAATTAGGCATCAATAAAAGGCAAATTCTCCACTTAAAATTTCAATATGATCATTGGAAGAATTTTACACAGACTAACACTGAACTTTGTACATTTCAATTGTCTCTTTTCTACTACCCAATGTCTAAGACCGAGTACTGTAGGGCACATTCACACCATACTACCCGCCAACAAAAGACATTGGATTATGGGAACATAACTGAAGCCATTCCTATACCATCAGCATTAAATTAATTATTCAAAATAAGTGACTAAAAACCACATGTCCCACTAAACGCAAACTAAATGTATTCTCAACTCACCTTTCTCTTTTTCACTCCAGTGATGCCTAACACAAAGCAGAAGTCCAGAGGTAGCCCAGCTGGAACAGAACAATCTCAATCAAATGTGCTTAAGTATTTTACTTGGATAATTATGTTTTAATCTTATTTTAAAAAATAAATAGTAACCCCCTCCCAGGACCTTGAACATTCTCTGATCAGTGAGGAGCTGTGAAGGTATGTGATGAGCTTCAGGGTGAATCAGCCATCAAAAATGTAGGTTCATTTTGCCTTAGGCAATCAGGAAAAGCTTTACAAAAGGGGTAATCCTTGAGGCAAATCTGTAAAAGTATACAAAGAAAAAGGTATTTCAAAAGAGAGATTGCATATACAAAGACACAGATGAGTAAAATAATACAGAGTTTTGTGGAACTATAGCTTTACTATCTCTGTAGAACATTGATGGGGATGGTGAGAGATGAAGCACAGAGGTGACTATAGGATTAAAAGATGTCAGACTCATAAGAAAACCATGAGAACCCCTGCTTACATTCTCCCAGAGCTATCTTCAGTTCAGATACTCTTTGGGAAGAAGTTATTTTAACTGTTCTATTGTGAATTAGAACACTTAAAAAATTAAGGAAGATGAAAGGTACCACAACTATTAGCCAAGAAAGCCAAACTAACAATTACAGAATACTGTACCCTATAGCAAGAATCCACATTTTCTTCAAATGCCCATGGAACATACAAGGTAAACAGTATCAGAAAATGGGCAAGAAGGCAACTACAAGTTCACGTCACTACAGAGATATATAGAAAAATAAACATAAACAGTCAGAAACAATTACTAAGAACTCTGGAAAACAACCAGAGGTTTATAGCAACTGAGTGAATGCCGAGTCAAGAAAAAGTTGGGGTAGAAATATGTAGAAACCACAGTGAAATACAATTTTGTGCCCACTATGATGTCTACTGCCTTTTAAAAGAGGAAAATAAAAAGTATTGGTGATTATGTAGATAACCTGGGATTCTGTACATTTTACATGGTACAGCTGCTGTGGAAAACAGCTTGGCAGTTTCCCAAAAAGTTAAACATAAGTCAGGCATGGTGGTACATATTTGCAACTCCAGCGCTCTGGGAGAATGACGCAGGAAGATTGCAAGTTTGAGCTTACCCTGGATAACTTAGTGATTTATTGAGACCTTGGCTCAAAAATAAATAAATAAATAAATAAATAAATAAATAAATAAATAAATAGATAGATAGATAGATAGATAGATAGATTATGATTGCTCAGTGCAAAAACCTTGGATTCAATCCATCACACCAAAAAAAAAGTTAAACATAGAGTTGTCTTATGATTCAGCATTTCCACTTCTAGGTATGTACCTGAAAGTGGTATACCAATGTTCATTACAATGTTACTCAAAATAGTCAAAAGGTGAACACTAGCCAAATGCCAATCAACAAATGAATGGATTACCAAAATTTGTTATAGTCATACAATGAAGTATTGTTCAGTCTTAAAGGAAATGCAATTGATATATGCTACACACAGATGAACTTAAAACACTATGCCAATTGAAATAAGCTAGATACAAAAGGGCAAATATTGTTTGATTCCACCTGTGTGAACTATCCCCATAGGCAAATTTATGGAAACAAAAAGATTTTAGATTACCAAGAGCTAAGAAAAAGGATGATTGGAGATTTAGGGGCTTTTACTTGTTTGTTTTTATTTAAAGAAAAAAATGAAACAGAAAGAAGGTAGAAATAATATATAATTTCAAAAAAAAACCAGTAAGAAATCACTAGTTGATAATTACATATTTTCCTCTTAGAAGTAGTTGTTCAATTTACAAAAGTAAAGCATACAAAGTGACCATTTAAACAGTGAGACTGCAATCAGTTCTGTTCATCTATCCAATAAAAATTTAGTAATATGGTTATCAATCCTACACACTTAAACATACATGCAGTTATATCCTTTAGAATACATTCTTTTCCTCTCTTTTTTTCAATAACTATAATCAAGTCTCATAAACTGTTTAGAAATTCTACACATGTATAAGTCTCTACATGTATACCTATCCTTTCTGTATTAGAGGGAAAAACAAAGCAAAACAAGTCAACAATACAAATTCCTAGAGAAACACGAAATGAAAAGGACATATAAAACCACAATACTAGGTGATCTATGGTAGTTACTATGATGTCTCTTGTTGTTTCAATAAAATTTGTCTATATCATCAGATATAGTATAATTAAACATAGCAGTAACAAAGCACTATTAATAAAAACCAAACATTGGAGACATTATAAGACTTCCAAGGCAGTTAATAATCAAACCAGAATGGGTATCCTATTGAATCTTGTCATCTTGAGAGTAGTTGCATCTACTCTCAGACTTGATACTATCAAGCATACCAGATTCAAATAAAATCAGTTAAGATAAAGCAGCGATATAGCCAGTCTTCTTTGCTTCTGTCCTTGTTATTTACTTTTCTCCTTCATTTCACTGTCTGCCCCTTTCATTGAGGCCTTTCTGCCATTGTTCCTGGAATCCTGGTGACTTTCTTCTCTCTCACTAGAATGTCCTTCAGTATTCTTTGCAGGGTTTGTGGTCACGAACTCCTCCAGTTCCTCTTTGTCGTGGAAATTTCTTGTCTCTCCATTAATTTTGAGAGACAGTTTTGTAGGGTACATCAATCTGGGTTGGACGTTATTTTCTTTCAGGGCTTGGAATATTTTGCTCCAAGCTCTTCTTGATTTGATAGTTTGCATCAAGAAGTCAGCTATGATTTTGATGAGTTTTCCTTTATAGGTAATCTGTTTCTTTTCTCTGACCACTTTTAATATTCTGTTCTTGTGATGGATTTCTGGGATCCTGATTATTATATGTCTGGGTGTAGATCTGTTTTGGTTGTAGCTGGCTGGAATACTTTATGCCTCATATATCTGAGCATCCCTTCCATTTCCTATGTTTGGGAAGTTTTCCTTAATTATTTCTGTGAATAGACTTTTTATTTCATTTGAATTTTTCCCTGCTGCTTCGTTCCAATTTTTTATTGTTGTTATAAATCCTCTTGTCATCTTCTAGCCTTTGTATCATTACTTCCTGGTTCCTTGTTATTTTTAAGAGATCCTTCCTTTCATGATCATACATTGCAAATCTGTCTAAGTTTTGAAAGTCTGTCTTTAGTTTCTGTTAAGAAGTTTTGCCAGCTTTTAATGGAGTTTTTAATTTCCTCATATTCTCTTTGAATCTGTTTTGTGTATTCTAGATTTTGTTTATATTCTTCATTAATGGCTTCTTTCCTTTCTCTGGGTTCCTCCATTCTTCCATTTGTGTCTTCTTGAGGATTGCCCAGCATTTCCTTTATTAATCTTCTTGTATCTTGCTTCACCTGAGTTAGAATTTCAGATTTAAATTTGTTGATGATATCACAGAAGTATTTCTTTATTTTTGATGAGACCATGTCTGACTTTGCATGTTTGCTGCCCTCAATCTCCTCTGCATTCACCTCAACTGGACTTATTTTCCCTGGGTCGGCAATTGGAAGCTTTTTGTTGTTTCTCTGTCTTGTCATGTTTCTGGTTTCTTTCAGACAGGTGAATGGTGGAGGTCTCAGGACATTTTTGTATTGCTTACAGTTTTTCTGAAGCGTACTGGCTAGGAGACCACTGCTCTCTCCAGCCTGTTGTTGATCTGTGAGGCACCTTTGTTTTGTTTTATCTTCGGTTACCAGAAATTGAACTCAGGACCTTGCACTTGCCAAGTAGTCACAGTGCCACTGAGCCATGTCCCTAGGCCTGAGATTTAGTTCTTGATATGTACAGAATTTCTGTTTGAGATGATGAAAATCCTCCAGAAGCAGTGAGCAGTGATAGCTTTTCCCAGTTGTGAATGTTCTTGATACCACTGAACTACTACATATGCTTAAAAATGGTTACAGTGGGGTTTTTTAATTAAAAAGGAGTTGGGGATATATTTTCAAAACAATTAAATAGAATTTAAAGATAGAGAGATGAGAAAGGAAAGGGAAAAAAGGTGAGAAAGAGAACAAACCTATGAGGTTCTGTAGCCATAAGAATTCCCGGAAATGAGCCAGGTGTGGTGGTGCATACCTGTAATCCCAGCACTCAGGATGCTGAGGCAGAGAACCACCATGAGCTTGGGGCTAGCCTGGTCTACATAGTGAGTTCAAAGTCATCCTGGACTACAGAGTGAAACCTTGTCTCAAAAAAAAAAAAAACAGTAATAACAAAAAGAATTCCTGAAAAAGAGAGAAAAATAAGGTTAGGACAATGTCAAAGAAATAAAAAAAGAAAATCTCTCAAAACCTGAGAATACAACTTGCCACATTGATAGAGCCTGTGAAGAAAAAAAAAATCTTAAGATATATGGTCATAAGACTTTGATATATGTCACATAAAAAACTTTAAAAATCAGAATGACATTGGATTTCTCACTAACAGTATTGAAAGCTTTTTAATTAAGTTTTTGGTACACTTTAGTTATACATAATGATTACATTCATAATAGAGAATTTGTACCTATGCATGACATATCTTGTGTCTTGTTTCCCTTTTCCCCTACCCTCCCTTCAACCCCCTTCCCCTCCCTATTTACAAAAACTTTGTTTCTGTTTTTCCTTCTTTTCTTATTTTCTTTTTTCTTTACCGCTTCTTGCTTTCCCCCTCTCCCCACCTTAGTTCCCCTTCCATTTAAACATCCTCTCCCTATTTCATGACAGTATTGAAATCTTGAAGACGACACTAAAGTAGTTCCTTTAACATTCTAAAGGAAAAATGATTTTGAATTTTAAATTATATATCCAAACCTACTACTAAAAATTTTTAAGGATAGAAGACAGATATTTTCAAACCAGGCATACTGGTGTACCTTGTAGGCCCAGCTGCATAGGAGGCTGAGACAGGAGAACACCTTGGACCCAGTAGTTCAAGGCCATCCTGGGTAATATAGTAAGATCCCCCATCTCAAAAAAAAAAAGGAGAAAGAGGAAGTAAAGGAGGAGGAAGAGAGATAGACATTTTCAGACTTGCAAGGAAAGGAAATTTGGTGGTAGGTGTCCCACAAAATGAAGGTAATAAGCTAGGAAAACCAAAGATATAGAAAACGGAGGACCCATTGCAGACGAGAGCGGCAGATTTGTCAAGGTGATTGTGAAGGCAAGCTCCTAATACCAGCATTGCAGTGGGGTCCAGAAGTAGATAGTCCAGATCGGAAGGCTCCAGGAGGAGTCTCTAAGTTAGAATTCACAGGTTGCCTCACATGGTTAACACTGAAAAAACAATTACAGTTCTGTCAAGGAATATGGTGCGAGATACTGGTAAGTGCACAGAAAGCTATGCAACATTTCCAAGGTGCATCGATCATTGTTTGTAGCTGAAGATTGTCCAATGAAGAAAAAGTTGTCATAATATAATACATGGCTCAGCTGTGAACAGTATTTGTTGTCAAAATCATTTAATGTAAATTTAGCCAAATACTGTAGGATAATTTAATCAGGAGAATAAGACAAGGTGAACTATGCAGGATTATATGTGAAAGATTATGGTAACACTGAATCCTAAGCTTCCATGAGAGGAAGTTGCTAGAGCATATCAAAAATTGAAAACTAGGGACCAGGGATATAACTTAGTGGCAGAGCATCTGCCTGGCAAGAGCAAGGTGGTGAGTTCAATTCCCAGTACAAAAAAAGAAAAAATAACTAAAAGCTTTCTTACATTATTCAAACATATGGAGGGAAATTCTATAAGCAGCAGCAAAAAGACTGGAATGTGGCTTTTTCTGGAAAGTGGAAATTAGAGCCCAGAAGGGGTAAGGTAGAGAACTAGTGTGTGTCATTTTAAGGCTTGGTTAATCTTTCACTTTGTAAACTCTGTGCATTTTATTAAACTACTTCTTTGATCAAAAAACAAGTTAAATTAATAAAAACTCAGGGTCAGATCTAAATATGCATCATATGATCCTGGCCTATATGTAATGCCTGCTAGGATTAACTATTAAAAGAAAAAAACAGCTCAGAGTAGGAATAAAAAGACATCTAAAGACATTCTTTACTTGCCCCTGTCCTACGCCTATTCTACCTCACCAATGGTGTTAAAGACAGCAGCCTGTGTTCCCAGTGTGGGACTCAGGCCTATAGTTCCAGAGGGCCTAAACAGACTACTGAAAACTTATTGTATAGAGGGGATCAAGAGAGGGAACATAAAAAGAAGATGTGTACATGGAACAACTCCCCACAATTATTAAGTGCTGAAAACATGTACTGATAAACATTAAAGTATATTAAAAAGTTATCATGGGGCTCTGGTCTAGCCTGTCAGAATTATCTAAATGGCAGATTCAGGCACTCATTCCTGTTATATCTAAACTTAAACTGTTACTAAAGACAAAGGCATTATATACTGTTAAAAGCACCAATTCATTGAGAAGATAAAAAATTATAAACTCATCCAGCCCCAAGAACTGGGATGTATTATTTAAAAACACTATAAGGCATCAATGCCAATACATATTATAATCAGACTATTAATAGCTAAAGACAAAGAAATAATCATGAAAGCAGCAAGAAAGAAGCAATTCATAACATACAAGGGCATATCAATAAGATTAACAGCTCGTTTCTCATGAGAAACCATGGATGCCACAAGGCAGTGAGATGACATATTCAAAGTGCTGAAAGGAAAACGTATCAAGCAAAAATTCTATATCCAGCAGAATTACTCTTGAAAATTGAGTGAATCATTCTCAGAAATAAAAAAAAAAGTTGAGGGTGTCTGTTACCACCAGGCCTTCCCTAAAAGAAATACTGAAAGGATTCCTTCAAGTTAACATGAAAAGACACTAGACAGTCATCTGAAACTGTATTAAGAAGAAAAATCTCTATCTAGCTGTGATGGCACACACCTAAAATCCCAGCTACTTGAGAGGTTAAAACAGGAGGATCACAAGCTTGAGGGTAGCCTGGGCAACTTAATAGACTCTATCTCAAAATAAATAGTATGGAGAATGTAGCTCAATGGGAGAGCACTTGCCTAATGTACACAGGGCCCTGGGTTTAATCTCTAGTACCCTCCCCCCAAAAAAACCTCTAAAGAAGAAAACAATATAGAGAAATACAAAAAGCATGATGTTTTCTTTATTGGTACATGTTTGCCATACACAATGATCACATTTATCACAGGGAATTTGTACCTGTACAAGATATATCGTAATTCTTTTTCCCATCCCCCTCCCCTCCTTTCCCATCCCCCTACTTCCCCTCCAAATTTACAAAAGCTTTGTTTCTATTTTTTCCTTCCATTCTCTTTTTTAATTCCTTTCCATTCCTTCCCTTCTTCTTTCTCTCTCCTTTTTTCTCTTCCCAGTTGAACATATTCTTCCTACTTCCCAATAGCTATCCTACATTTTGTTCCTTATTTACCCTTTGGGTTTCTCACACAAGAGAAACAATGCAATATTTAAACTGGTGTGTCTCATTTATTTCACTTAAAATTATAGTCTTGAGGTACATCCATTTACCTAAAAAAAGTCTCAAGTTTATCCTTCCTTATGGAATAGTAGTACTCCATTGTATATAAAAGCCACATTTTCTTTATCCATTCATCCATTGATGGGCATAAAAGCTATTCCCAAAATTTAGCTATTATAAATTGTGCCACTACAAACATGGGTATAAACTGAGGTATGATGTTTTAACTCTTTTGCGAAGATACCTAGAAGGAGAATAGTTGGATCAAAAAAACCCCAAGTTTTATTATGTTTTCAGTTTGTGACTTCACTCTTTATTTCTTACGAAGTTAAAAAGACAAGTACATAAAAATAATTTTAAATCTGTTATTAGCACACAATGTATAAATATGTAATTTGTTACAGCAACAATATAAGGAAGGAAATGGAAGTGAATAAGAACAAAGTTTTTATATGGATTAAAAAGTTTATTTTATATGGTATTATAGCTATCCTCCATTTTGTTCTTTATTTACCCTTTGATATCATTTTCAACTATAATATAATTAGAATGTTAAATTTAATCTCTATGAGCTGGGCATGGTGGCACACTCCTGTAATCCCAGCACTCGGGAGGCTGAGGCAGGTGGATTGTTGCAAGTTCAAAACCAGCCTGGGCTACAAAGTGAGCCCAAGGTCAGCCTGAACTGCATAGTGAGACCCTGTCTCAAAAAGACAAAAAAATTTAATCTCTATGGTACCTATAAAGACATGTTTAAAATTGTACAAATAGAAATGTGTAAAGAGCCAAAATAATTCACTAGAAATAAACTGTTTAAAACAACATTAGAGGAAATGAATGGCAAAAATAGAAGATAAAGAGAAAACAAAAATGACAGAAATCCTTCCTTATCAGGAAACAAATTAAATATAAATGATGTCTCCAACCAAAAGGCAAAAAAAATGGCAAAATGAATTTTTTAAAAGTGATATAACTATATCCTTTTTACTGAGAGCTCACTTTAGATCCAAAGATTCAATTAAGTTGAAAATGAAAGAGTAGGAATAAAATAGTCCATGCAAATGGTAACCAAAAAGTTGGAATGACTCTACTTGTGTTATACAAAGTAGAACTTGTATAACACAGAGTTATAAAAGACAAAGACATTATATACTGATAAAATGACCAATTCATTGAGAAGATAATTATAAACATATGTATCAAGTAACAGAGCCTCAAAATATATAAAACAATGGCAGAATGGAAGAAATAGTTACATAATAATAGTTGGAAATATCAATCCACTATTTCAAAAATAGGTAAATCAATTAAACAGAAGAACAATAAGCAAGTAGAGAACTTGAGTAGTATGAATCAACTATACCTAACAAACATGCATAGAATATTATACTGTTGAACAGCAGATTATATAATCTTCTCAAGTACATATGAAACATTTCTCAGGATAGACCATATATTAGACCAAAACAAGTCTTAATAAGTTTTAAAAGATTGATGGGGCCAGGGATTTAGCTCAGTGGCATAAGTGCCTGCCTGGCAAGCATGAGGTTATGAGTTCAATTCCTGGTAGCAAATAAAATAAAATTAAAATTAAAGATTGAAAGACTGGAGGTAAAGCTCAATGATCAAACCTTTGGCTAGCAAGCAAGGCCCTGTGTTTGATTCCCAGCACAATGAAAAGGAGGTGGGGGGAAGAAATATTAAAATCATAAAGCCATAAAAGCTATTGTCTCTGGTCCAAATGGAGTACAGCTAAAAAATATCAGTTATAGAAGGAAAAGTGGAAAGTTCACTAATATGTTGAAATCAAATAATTCACTCTTAACCAGTAATCAGAAATCACCAAGGTCATCAAAAAAATTAGAAAACACCTCAAGATGAACGAAAATGGAAACATGGTTAAACTTATGAGATGCAGCAAGAATCATGCTCAAAAGAGAATTTATACCTGTGAATGTCTACATTAAAAAAAGAAAAAAACTATAATCAGTAGTCTGCCTTTATACTTTAAGAAGAAAACTAAATCCAAAGCTAGCACAAGGAAAAAAGTAATAAGGTTAAAGATGGAGTTAAATTAAATAGAGACTAGAAAAACAAGAGAATCAATCAGTTATTTCTTTGAAAAATTTCACAAAATGGGCACACTTTTAGATAGACTGACAAAGAAATAAAGACACAAATAACTAAATCAGAAATTAAAGTGAGGATATTACTATTGCCCTTACAAAGATGGATTATAAGAGCATACTATTAGCAATTATAAATTAATAAGTGAGACATAGAAACAAATTATCTAAATGACTCAAAAAAACATAAAAATTCAAGAGAACTCAGATGAAGATATACAAATGGCAAATAAATACATGAAAAACTGTTCACTATCACTGACCATTCAAGAAATGTAAATTAAAACAACATTGAGATTTCATCTCACCCTAGAAAGAATAGCTGCCATCAAGAAAACAACTGATAACAAATTTTGGCAAGGATGCGGGGAAAAAGGAACACTTCTCCACTGTTGGTGGGAGTGCAGACTGGTGCAACCACTGTGGAGGTCAGTATGGAGATTTTTCAAAAAACTAGGATTGGAGGTTCCATTCAATCCAGCTATTCCCCTCCTGGGTATTTTCCCAGACAAATTGAAAAGGGCATGTCACAGAGATATATGTGCACCCATATTCATAGCAGCACAATTTGTAATAGCTAAATCTTGGAAACAACCAAAATGCCATCAACTGCAGTGTGGATGAAAAAACTGTGGTATTTTTATACAATGGAATACTACTCAGCTTTTTAAAAGGATGATCTTGAGGCCTTTATAGGTAAATGGAGGCAATTTGAAAATATCATTAGTGAAATAAACAAAACTCACATTAGTAAATTTCACATTGTCTCTCTAGTGTAAAAAACAATAAAAATGACAGAATAATGTGATCCAAAAAGTATAATAGATATTGTGACAGGGAAAGGGAAGGGAAGTGCTCTAAAGAGTATAATGGTATGTTCAGTGTATAAGATAGATGACGATATTACTGAATTTCTGTTGGAACATTGAACAGAAGGATTTGAAATGTCAATGTTTGAGTGTCTAGCCACTATGCTTTGATTTTGTGACTTTGGAAATTATTTTTTAAGATGACAGTGAGTAATGTATCAACAAGCGATTCTATGATGTTAATTTTGTGTTTGAATTCAGTATTGTTTTACCCTTCTTTTCTGTTTTTCTATTTTCTTTAATTTTCTTTCTTTGAAAAAAAAGAACAATATGCAATGTAACAACCATTGTTAAATTTCTTTCATTCTGTTTTGAAAACCTATATTGTTATTGTTTTGAGTTTGCTGTTGTTGTTTATGTCTTTTGTTTTTCTTTTCTGACTTTTTTTTAAAATAAAAAAAAATCAAGAGAACTATAACAAGTGAAGATGTCATTCAGCAATCAAATTCTTCAGCAAAGAGATGTTCAGGAGCAGAATTCAATGGTGAATTCTACCAAACATTTAGAGAAGAATTAGTACCAATCCTTCTCGAGTTCATTCAAATAATTTAACAAGTATTTCATCTAAGTGAAAATGGATCCTCAATCTTACAATAGCTAAAGCCATAAAAATCTTAGAAGAAAACATGAAACATAAATTCTCTTGACCTTGGATTTGTCAGTGGATTCTTAGATATGACACTAGAAGCACAAACAATGAAGAAAAACTAGATAAATTGGACTTTGTCAAAATCAAAACCTTTTGTGCTGCAAAAGACATTATCAAGAAAGTGAAAAGACAATCTAACAGATGGATAAAAATGTTTTCAAATCATATTTGATAAAGATTTAAATATCTATAATATATAAAGAACTCCTACAACTCAAAAAGATAAGCAACTAATTTTAAAAGTTGACTAAGGAATTAAATAGACATGAAAAGATGCTCAACATACTTGCTTTTAAGGAAATATAACTCAAAGCCACAATGAGATACCATATCCTATTAGTATGGCTATAACCAAAAAAGTAGAAAATAGCAAGCATAGCAATGATGTGGAGAAATTGGAACCCTTATACACTGCTGCTTTAAATATAAAATTGCACATTCACTGTGGAAACAGTTTGGTAATTCTTCAAAATTTTAAATATTTAATACAATGTAACCCAGCAATTCCACTTCTAGCCATATACCTAAAAGAAATGAAAACAGAGAGTCCAATACTTGTTTGCCAATATTCATAGAGTAATATTCTCAGTAGCCAAAAGCTGGAAATGGCCCAAATACCTATAAACAGAGGAATGGATAAAGAAAATGTGGTATAGCTATACAATGAAATTCTATTCAGATATTAAAAGGGATTAGATTTTGACACAAACTACAACATAATTGAACCTTAAAAACATTAGGTTAAGTGAAAAAGCCAGGCACAAAAGTATAAGTAACATATAATTTCACTTAAATAAACTGTCTCCAAAAGACAAATTCATAGGGACAGACAGCCTAAAGGTTACCAGGGAATGAGAGACAGAAAGGCTGGAATTATTATTTCATAGGCACACAATTTCTGCTTAAGTTGATGGAAATTTTTAAATAGTTGAGATGGTTGCAGTCTTGAAATGAGTATCAGTGAGTTTATACTTTAAAAAGTTATAGTAAAAGGTCTGGTATGGTGGCACATACCTGTAATCCCAGCACTAGGGAGGCTGAGGCAGGAGGATCACTGAGAGTTTGAGGCCAGCCTGGGCTACAGAGTGAACTCAAGGTGAGTCTGAACTTGATAGTGAAACCTTGTCTCAAAAAGAGAAAAAGCTAGGCATGGTGGCACACTCCTATAATCCCAGCACTTAGGAGGCTGAAGCAGGAGGTTTGTTGCAAGTTCGAGACCAGCCTAGGCTATAAAGTGAGCTCAAGGACAGCCTGAACTGCATAGAGAAACCCTGTCTCAGACCAAAAAAAAGTTTCAGTGGCATATTTTATAGTTTATGCATTTTATGGCAATAATATAATCAAAAATAAAGATGGGCATATCATGAATAATCAAACAAAGCTCATCAAATTTATAAGAAAGAAATCAAAACAGAGTGTATTGCTTGACCAAATTGGAATTATATAGGAAATCAATAAAAGAAAGCTGATATGTGTTTAATCTTTAAACACTTAGAATCTAAAGAATATATTTCTAGAGGTAGTTCAGTGTTAGAGCAATTTTTTTTACCATGAATTAAAGAATATATTTCTAAATAATCTATGGGTCAAAGAGGAAATCTCAAGGAAACTTTTAAAATATATTACACTAAATTAAAATGAAAACACATCAACTTTTTTTTTTGCAATATTGGGATTAAATCTAGGCCTTCACACTATGCTGCATTCCCCAGATCATTTTTATTTGGTTGGTTTTGTTTCTGTTTTTTGAGGCAGGGTCTCAATATGTATTTTAGGCTGGCCTTGAACTTATTATATAGCCTAGACTGTCCATGAACACACAGCAATTCTCCTGCCTCAGCCTCATGAGTGCTGGGATTAGAGCTGTGCACCACTACACCCAGCTTTCATTTTTCTTTTTCATTTTTTTAACTTGTTTTTGAAGCAGAGTTTCACTATGCAGTTCAGGTAGGCCTCAAACTCACTTTGTAGCCCAGGCTGGCCTCAAACTCATGGCACTCCTCCTGCCTTAGTCTTCTGAGTGCTGGGTTTACAGGCATGTGTCACCATGCCTGGCTTTTTTTTTTATCTTGAGTCAGGGTCTTGCTAAATCTTCTAAATTGCCCAATCTGGATTTGAACTTGTAATCTTCCTGACTCAGCCTCCCAGAGTGCAGGTATTAAAAGCATGTAATACCTATGCCCAACTATATGTCAAAATTTGTAGGGCAAACCTGAAACAGTGCTAAGAAGGGAATTTATAACATTGCATCTTCAGATTAAAAGAGAACAGTCTCTAATCAATAATATAGGCTCTCACTTTAACAAACTAGTACAAGAAAAGCAAAATAAGTACAAACCGATTAGAAGGAAAAAATAATAAAGAGCAGAAAGGGATGAAATTAAAAACAGAATAATAAGAGAAACTTAGTGCAGCACAATGTGGTACACTGAAAACATCAATAAAACTGACAGATGTCTAGCATGACTGACAAAGAAACAGAGCAGACACAAATCACCAATATCAGGAATGAACTGGGTTATTGCTGCAGCCCCTGCAGACATCAAAAGATTACCAACAGAATACAGCAAACATACATGCATAAGATTGACATCTTATATGAAGTGGACTAATTTCTCAAAAAATCACAAACTACCAAAACTCATCAAATGGCAAATAATTTTAATAGTCTGGTATCTGTTAAGAAAATCGAATTTGTAATTTTAAAATTCCTCAACATGGTAACTTTTCAAGCCTAGATGATTTCCACCAATCATTTAAAGAAGAGTTCACACCATATATAATCTTTCAGAAAATAAAAGAGGAGGAAACACTTCTCAATTCATTTTATTAAAGCAGTATTATCCTGATACCAAAGCCAGACAAAGATAGTACAAACAAAGAAAAAGAGACTAATATCCCTGCTCTCAGCTTTGTGTATCTGAAAGACACTGCAGATAACATCTTAGGAGCATACAAAACAGAAAAGAAGAAATAAAACCATTCCTACTTATAACTGGTTTGATTATGTACATAGAAAATCTCAACTGTGGAATGGATAAAAATGATGTGGTATTTTTATGCAATGAAGTATAACTCAGCTATAAAGAAGGATAAACTTGAGGCTTTTATAGCTAAAAGGAGGCAACTTGAGACCATCCTCATAAGTGAAATAAATCAAACTCACATGTGTAAATATCATTGTCTCCCTAGTGTAAAAAAAACTGAAAGAGTAATAAGATCCAAAATGTACAACAGATATTGTGATGATCAATAGGAAAGAAAGTGCTCAAAAAGAAAGAACAACTGGGATGGGGGAAAGAGAAAAGGAAGAAAGGAAAGATTATATGTAAATAGGTATACATATGTGTGTGTATACAAGATAGATAATTATACTACTAATCTCTGTTAGTTCATCAAAAAGAGAAGTTTGTGCTTTCACTGCTTGATTGATCATTTTTTCATGCCTAGATCTCGTAACTTGAGCAACTACTTCTAAGATAACAGTATGTAGTATATTAAGCAGTGTTAATTTCCTGCTATTTTTAAAATTCTGTATTGTTTTTACCTTTTTGTTTGTTTTGCTTTTTAAAATTTAAAAAAAAGACTCAAGGAGTCTAAAAAGCATCCCAGAACTAATGCACTCAGTAACATTGCAGGATGCAATATCAATGTGCAAAAATCAATCCTAGCTGGCCATGGTGGCATGTACCTACAGTCCTCATTACTATGGAGGCTGAGGAAAGGAGGACTGCCTGAGTCCAAGAGTTTGAGACAAGCCTGAGGAAAAAAGTAAGATTCCCATCTCAAAACAATTTTAAAAATCAGTTCTATGTGCTATCAACGAATATATTTCTGTGGCCTATCAACACATGGAAAACAAAGTTTAAATTACAATCAGTTTTCAATGAAATAATTGAGGTATAAATCTCACATATAATGGACCTGTATACTGAAGACTATGTGGACAAAGACTGTTCATGGATTGGAACTCAACATAGTAAAGATGTCTATTTTCTCTAAATTCGTATATAGATTTTATAAAATCCATATGGAAAAATAAACTAAAATTGATAAAACAATTTTGTAAAATGAGGATAATGTGGGAGAAGGAATCACTTTACCAGTAATAAGACAATATATAATTGCAGTAATTGAGACTGTGTGATGTTGTCAAATAAATAGATACATTAAAGGAACAGACTAGAGATCTCAGAAACAGACCCACAGAAATACTGTAATTTTTTGTATTTGTTTTGAGACAGGGTCTCACTATGTAGTCCAAGCTGACCTTGAACTCACTATGTAACACATGCTGACCTTGAACTTGTGGCAATCCTTCTGCCTCAAGCTCCAGAGTGCTGGGATTACAGGCATGTGCCACCAGGCTCAGTTGCCCACAGATTTTTTACTAAGATCCAAAAGCAATTCAATGGAAGAAAAGCAGCCTTTTCAATGAATAGTGCTGGAGCTGTAGGATATCCATCAGCAAATTGGTAAAATTTGGTTTAAGACTACTGGGAAATTCATTGCACTGTTTTTGCAAATTTCCTATACATTTGAAAGTTTTCAAACTAAATAGAAAAATTGAAGGGAAGAGACTTAAAATATATTGTGATCATATTAACTTGCAGTGTGTCTTTCTTTCTCATAGCTGGGACAAAATACCCAATACTCACAAGTTAACGGAAGAGAAGTTAAACTTCCACAGCTCACAGTCTATAGAGGATTCAGTCCATAGTGGGCTTGACTCCAAGGCAGAGCAGCAAGGCAGAAAAGAAACAGTCCATGGGATGGCAGACCAGATGCAGCAGCACTCAAAGAAGTTGATTAGATTGTGCCTTAGGTACTTTCTCGTGGTTGAGACACAATACGATACTCACAACTTAAGTGGGGAGAGGCTTATTTTGGCCCACATTGCATAAGTTTCATTCCATGTTCAGCAGGCTGAGAATGAGAGGAGAGTGAAGGGAAGAGTCAGGGAGGGAGATGCACCCTTCCAAGTTACCCAGTGACCCTTCTCTTCCAAGCAGGCCCTACCTCCCAACCACAAGTCAGCTATATCGCCCCATGATTCAGTCACCTTCCAAAAGCCCCACCTGGAGACTTTGGAGAGACGTTGTCTATCAAAACCATAAGAGATTTCATAAATACATTCTGGTCCTGAAAATATGCCCTGATCACCTTGATTACACTTTGGTATTTCTGAAGTCTCTGGTGATAGCATGTCTGCAGCCATATCTTTGTGCTACTTTACCCTCATTGTTCTAGGCCTGTCTCCAAATTCTGAGATCAAGCTACTGCAGCCTAGACACAGACTACCTTTGCTTCTTTGTTTTCTTTTGCTAGGCTCCATCGTCATAGACATATTTTTCAACATACTGACAATATTGCTATTTCTTTTGGTGTCTTCACCAGTGTTCTACAAGTGTATTTTTGCAAGTAGTATCAGCTAAGGAAGATGTAGTAGATAAAATGATAAAATTAGATAATATATGTGAAAGTGCTTAGAAAGTCAAAAGCACTGAAAAAATGTAAGGGATAATTATTGCTATAATTAATGAGAAAAAACAGTGGCTGCTTCAGACCAGACTTTCTAAAAGAACATCACTTAAAGATCACCTAGACCAGGCTACTCTAGTTTTGTAACTACATATTTCTCTCCCATTTCCAGTCTCATCATGAGATGAGGAGTCTCTGTGGAGTAGAATCTATGCTGTCAGAGTCACAGCCTAATTTGGAAAGCAGACCTCAAAAGCAGTCACTTATAGTGAGCAGTATATTGGCAAGTCAGGACTCTCATTGTCTGCATAAGGCATTCTTGTTTGGTGGGTCTTCCCAGTCAATAAATCAGTTAGAGACCAGAAAGCTACTTTTTAAACATATGCATTGAACAAATTACTTTTTAAACATATACTTTGAACAAAGTAATTGGATATTCCCTAGAGATTTTTTTAAATCAAATTTATGTGCCTGATAAATTGCCCTCCTCCATAGCAGGAATGGTTCAGCCTAAAGAAGCTATCATCTAGAAATAGACAAAGCTCTCCATGGTCATTGCTGGAGGCATGCTAACATGCTAACAGAGCCCCTTTTCTCTATGCTGTTTGCTTCCCCAGCCATGTAATGCATCTACCTTGATAGCATTACATTAAGACAACTGCTACAGGTTCCTACATTACAGTTTATCTTAATATTAGTAACATTTTAGTGTAATCATTTTTAACACCTTAATATCACCATTTCCCAATATATAGTACTATGGTTGCCATGGTAGGAATTTGCTCATCCAACAGTGTGCATAAGAAACTAATGCTTCATTATTGCAATATTCTCCTTCATTTTCCCATCTCATAAAGAGCCACAGTATACTCTAATGCCTAGGAGATCACTTGAGTGCCAGTTTTTCTGCTCTAGTGCAACAGTGGGGGTGCTACCTGAAGGCAGAGAGGAATGTCACAACTCTTATGCTCAGCACCAGTCGTTTGGTAACCAGAAATCAAGGTTACTCAGTTTCAAAGAGCAACAAGAAAACCAAAGCTTATCAAAGCTAAATGAGTATAAAATAGTGCCCCTAGCTGTCTCTCCGCTAACACAGGACCCCAAAAGTCCATCCTTTAAACTATTTTGTGTTCTACTCTACTCTTGTGAAGTATTTTGTGAGAAAATGCAGACAGAACAATTTCTGTTCTTATTTCATTGTGGGCTAAAACTTGTTGACTCCAGGTCAACAATAAACTTCCTTGAAGCTTTTCTTAAACCCCTTCCTTTATCTCTGTGTATACTTATCTCTTATTTCTGGGTTCTTGAGTATAAACTCTTAAAATATAAACATTCATCTTTATAGCCCCCACAGTGCATGCCCATAGAGCCTGGCACATGGGAATCACTCTCCAGTTTCTAATGAATGGAACTTAATTCTGCTGACTCTAGCTTCTCTGATTCTCCCTAGTTTGAGACATGAGTCTTCTGGCCACTGTCTGCAATTCCTGTTAATATTTTATATAACAAACTAATGGAAAGTAGATTTATTATTCTCAAAATTCAGTGGAGGTCATTTAAAATTCCTTCCTTCCTCTTACTTCACTACCCATTCTTAGCGGACTCTACTTCCACTGATCCTTTGATATATTCATCTGTTCACAATTGTTTATTGACCTCTCACTATGCAACAGTTCACAGATGGCCCCCTACCTTTTAGAACTTGTAACCTAACATGAGATTAACAGTAAACATATAAGAAAATAATTGCAGATTGCAATTGGTGTTAAGAAGAAAATAAATGAATGATACAGATACACTGATCATTCTGAGGGGGTCAAGTCTAGACCTGAAGTATGAAAGATATGAAAAACCCTGCCAAAAAGCATTTCAGGTAGAGAGAATAGCATGTGAAAAGGTAGGAAAGAGATGGCCATGCTCCAGGAAAAGCAAAAATGCCAGTGTGACTGAAATGTATGGAGGAAGAGAAGGATGAAGCAAAATGAGGGCTTCACAACAGACTAGAGCCTCATCTTGTGGGAGCTTCAGGTTGGCCAGGGTGAAGAATGTCAACTGGACTCTTAAGTACAATAGGAGCCAGATATTTTAAGCAGCAGAGTAATATACAGTCATGTGTCACTTAATAATGGGGATATATTCTGAGAAATGTGGTATTAAGTGATCTCCTCCTTGTGCAAACACCCGGTAATGGTCAGTCACTTGACCTGGCCTCTTGGTTCTATCAAGAGAGTCAATAAATGAGATATATGAGGCTGCTACCGGTGTCACAAGCACACTGTTTTACAGTGAACTTTTTTGTAAGTAAAATGAATGCACTCTAAAATAATGATTATTTATATATATAATTCAATACTATAAAGTATGTGTATAAATGAGTAACATAGTTATTATCATTTTAAAGTATGTATTATGAATAATTGTGATATATTTTTACACTACTGACAGCTCTGTAGGTTTGTTTATATCAAATCATGACAAATATGTGAGTAATGTATAGCACTGCAACGTTATGACAACCACATCATCACTAGACAGTGGGTCTTTTCCGGTTCTATTATAAATGTATGGGAAACCATTATATGAGCAGTCAGTAGTTGACAAAAACACTGTTATATACCACATGATTATATTGCCTTAGATTTTTTTCAGTGCTGGAGAACCCAGGGCCTTGCACATGCTAGGCAAGTGCTCTACCACTGAGCCACATTCCCCTCATTTTTTAATTTTAAAGAGAATAAAACAATATAAAAACAAAACAGAACAAAGCAGATCAGAAAATAACAATGCAATCAACACAGGATTTCAAAAAAAGACAGCAGGAAATCAACAGTGGTTACCATAATGTCTCTTGTTTTCTACAAAATAGCTGTCCATATGTTCACACACAATGAATTCAAACAAGACAAAAATAGTATAAAACCATTCAAAACAAAAGAATGAAAGCATTACAGGCCTTCAAAACCAGACAATAGGAAAATCAACAATGGCCACCATAATGTCTCCTGTTCTCTTCAAAATAGCTGTCAATACCTTCACATATATTGAAATTAAATAATATAAAACAGGCTAACCAACCAAAACAAAGAATAAAAACATTACTAGACTTCACAGCAAGATGATAGAAAATCAGCAATGACTACCATAATGTCTCATTCCCTTCAAAGTGGCTGTTCATTCCATCTCATTCAACAAAATCAATTCTTGTAAACTCTTTAGGCCAAGTTCCAGGCATGTGTAAGCCTATACATGTAAATCTTATTCTTTCTGTATTAGAGGGAAAAACAAAACAAAACAAATTACGAGAAAACAAGAAACAAAAGAGACAAATAACAATAACAAAGAGCCCAAAACAATGACAATATAGGCTTTCAAAATAAGGTGGTAGGAACATAACTAAGGTTGTTATTTTGCATAGTTATCTTCAAAAGAGTTACTCACATTACCAGATATAAACATGCAGAATTGATCTAATCCTATGAATGTTAACTGTCTTGTTCTAAGAACTAATAGGATTAATAGTACAATCATCTTAGCTATCTTAAGTGTGTATATACAAATTTGTATCTTTTTTCCCTTCTTTCTTTTCTCCTTTTCCCTGAGTTATTTTTCTCCTTTGAGCAGTTACTTACCCTTTCACAATATTTATTGAAGATTTTGTGTCTTATTTACTCTTTCAGTTTCTTACACTAGGGATACAATATAGTATTTACACATGTGAGTTTGATTTATTTCACTTATGAGTATGGTCTCAAGTCACATTCATTTACCTATAAAAGCCTCAATGTGATCCTTCTTTATAGCTGAGTAGTACTCCATTGTATAAAAATACCACAATTTTTTTTATCCATTCCTCAGTTGATGAGCATTTAGGTTGTTTCCAAGATCTGGCTATTGCAAACTGTGCTTCTATAAACATGGGTGCACATATATCACTGCACTATGATGTTTTCAGTTCATCTGGGAATATGCCCAGAAGTGAAATAGCTGGGTCAAATAGGACTTCCAACCCCAGCTTTTTGAGGAACCTCCAGACTGACATCCACAGTGGTTGCACCAGTCTACACTATCACCAACAGTGCAGAAGAGTTCCTTTTCCCCCACAGCCTCTCCAGCATTTGTTGTTGGTAATTTTCTTTATCCTGGCCATTCTTTCTGGAGTGAGATGGAATCTCAGTGTGGTTTTAATTTTCATTTCTCTAATGATTAAAGAAGCTGAACATTTTTTCATGTACGTATTTTTCATTTGTATTTCTTCAGCTGAGAACTGTGTATTCATTTCAGATGCCGATTTATGGATTGGGTCTTAGAATTTCGGGGGTCTGATTTTTTTTTTAATTCTTTATATGTTTTAGACATAAGTCCTTTGTCAGAGGGCCAGTTGACTAAGATTTTTTTCCCAATTTGTGTGTTTTCTTTTTACTCTGTTGGAGATTCCTTTTGATATGCAAACACTTTTTAATAAGATGGAATCATTTTTTTGTTTGTTTTTTGAGACAAGGTTTCAGTAAGTGACCCAGGCTGGCCTAGAATTTTTCTTCCCCCCTCAGCCTCTCAAATTAGCAAGGTTTATGGATGTGTACCATCACACTCATCTCTGATTTTTTTGATGGGGGAGTTATCTGTTTGTTTGTTTTGGTACTGGGGATTGAACTCATGACTTTGTGCTTGCCAGGCAGGCACTTATGCCACTGAGCTAAATCCCCAGCTCCTAGCTCTGACATTTTTTAAAGATGATGCTGACTGTTGTAGAAAACAGATTGTGTTGGAGTAGAGACAATGTGCAGAGATTACCACATAGTCTAATATAATGATCCAGATGATAAGTGATTGGGACCAGGGCTAAAGTGGTAGCTGTGAACATGGAATAATTGAAGATATACCTTGACATTCGACAATTTTGCTGATTAATTGAATGTGGAGCAGCTTTGTTTTACTGCTTAAGAAGGTAAGGCACAGAGAAATCATGTTGATGAAGAGGGTACTGAAGACCAGGCCAGGCCCTCTGCACCAAACAAGATCACCCAACCTTTTTATTTTTTGTTTTTGAACAGGTCTTACTAAATCGCTAAGTTGCCCAGAATAAGCTTGAACTTGTGATCTTCCTACCTCAGCATCACAGAGTGCTGGGATTCCAGCCTCTTCCTTTTTCTGCACCTAATCTCCCACCATCACTCATCATGTGTGCTCTGTACTCTGGGTTCTGGTGACTGTTTTTTGCTTGCCTGACATGCTTTCTTCTAGCGTTGCTAAGCCTATCATTCTCATCTCTTCATTTCAACTGTGTCTCTAATAATCCTCTAACAATTACCTTCTTATTCAAATAGAAATCCAGATTTTGCACAGTGGTTTCACAGGACCTCTTCAGCTATATCTACCCAACCCTTCCTGTTTGCTCTTGTCTCCTATAACCTACCCTACACCTTCAGTCTTTTTTTGTGTGACTTAATAAAGCCAGACTTACCCCTTGCACAAGGCCAGCCAACTTATACATAAAATTTTGTCCCTTCTCCTGTTCATTCTTGTTAACTAGCACAGTTAAATATTTACCCTGTATCATTTTAGTCATTTCCTTCTTTCAGCAAGTAAAGATTAAAGATACGCTTTGGGCTGGGCTCCTGAGATGAAAAAAATCAGAATGTAAGTCCTCCCTTCATGCAACTTATGATTTGATAGGGAATACAAGACTTGTAATCAAATAATCACAATTCATTCTGTATATGCTATAAAACTACATATACAGAATGCAGGTGATAAACATAGAAAATAGCAGCAAACCCTATGACCTATGATGGAATCAAGAAAAATTTCAAAGAGGAATTGCATTTGAATTGAAGAGTATGTGTTTTTCCACTTGAAGAAAGGAATAAGGGCATTTCTAGAAGAACAAATCTGTTGTTATGTGAAAATAATTGGTAGCATACATTGTTTTCACAAGTAGATGCCACAGGGCAGAATATACTCAAATTATAATGAAAAGTTCAGTGTGACTGGAATGTGGAGCAGATAGAGAACCATATTTGAAAATGAGGATATAGGGAGAGATTGGAATAAGATTCTATGAACAATAGAGAGCTGAGACAGATCTTTAAAATAGGGAGTAAATTCATCAATTTGGACATCGTGCCAACTCCTGTGAGGTTGGTAGACAGGTTGTAGAATCAAGGAAGTGATTATAATGGTCTATTGAAAGATGAAAGCTTGAGCCAGGGGATATATAAAGATGTACAGCTGGGTGTGGTGGTGTAACCCTGTGATACCAGCACTTGGGGAAATTGAACCAAGAAGAACACCATGAGGTCATGGACAGCCTGATTACATAGTGAGTCCAAGGCTAGCCTGAACTACATAGCAAGACCCTGTCTCAAGGAACAATAACAACAAAAAGATATGTAATAAGGCTCAGTACTATCTGAAATTTCAGATATTCACTAAATGTGTTGGATAAAGAAGGACTACTGCAGAGAACTGTATCAAAACCATGAATTAGTTATTTTAAATTATAAACAAATTTTACAACTCAGGAAATATTAATAAAAAGTACCAACACGTGGTTGGGGGGATTCCTATTTCATGTTAATCAATTTTAAAATATAAACCAAATGAGCAAATTCCTAGAAAACTTAACTACCAAAACTGACTCAAGAAAAATTTGAAAACATAAGTAATTATATAACAATTAAAGGTGCTCATCTGATAACTTAGAATTGTTTCATAAGGTAAGTGACCACTAACTCTAGAGGTTTAACCAAATAGTCAAGAATTAATTCCAGTTTTATAAAAGATCTTCCAAAGAATAGGAGAAAATATGGAAAAATACTTTCCAGGTCATTCTATGGGATTAGCATAATCTCAATACCCAAACCACACAAGAATAGTATTAGGAGTATGGCCAATTGAAGGGATAGAAAACAAAGAGGAGAATGTGTCTAGAACAGAATGAATGAGATGAACAGTAGTAAATAATTAGGTCACAAATTTGAGATGTACGTCATCATAACCCATTTTAAGATCTTTGTTTTTTACTAAAAAAAAGAACACCATTAGGAAGTTTTGAGCATCCTGGAGATATAGTAGGACTTACATTTCAATGTGATTCCTCTGGCTGTCATGTTAGAATAAACTTAAGAAGTACAAGGGTGAAAAGAGGGAAAACCAGTTGAGGAGCTATTTCAAACTTCCATGTAAAAGATGAAGATTTTTAGAACCATGGAGTAAGAATCTCTGAAGATCTATTCTAAAACAATGTAGCTAAGAAATTACTAAGAACAACAAAAAACAATGAAACCTAATCATTTAAAATCTCTGGAAATTGTCCTAAGGCCATATAGCAAATGGAGAAAGTGATTCAAGAAAACTCTTCTAAATCTCACAAAGAACAGTGAGAGTGTATGTCATTTGATTATGGCTCACTATCTTAGCACAACTCCTCCAACTCTGTTTTACAGAAGCTCTACCCTAAATACACTACCCTGAGCAAGTACAACCAAGAAGACAGGACCCCTAGTTCCACACAGGTCCCAGTCTGCAGTTATGATTTCATACAAGGAGGGGTAGGTTGCTAGCATTTCTCATCTCTCCCAGCCCTTTAGAAGCTTTATAGCAAGAAGGCATGGCCAAGAAGACCAAGCATCTTTTTCTCTTTTGGGCTCCTACTTGTAGGACATAAATTTTACCCTGGGGATGACAGACAGAGGATACTAAACCCCTGATTGCCCTAAACACCATCTCATTCATGGGTGGAGGCTCCATCCAAGTGGACCAAGTGCTGCCACCACCGGCTGGTATCCACTCATAGATAGAGGGCGTCACTCATGAGAAAGTGAGTTGCTGTTCCCTGCTGTGGAGCTGTGACAAGAGTTCTGCCCATGAAAGAAACTTCGACCAAAAAGATGAAAGTACTTCTAGCTCTGCCTAAGGAGACAGACTTTATTCAGTAGACACAGTAGAAAATTCCATGCCTCAGAACATTGTTTTAAAAATGAAAATTTTGGTGGTGAACAATAAAGAGAAGACTGACTGGTAGTTTCATTATGCAAGTAAAAGAGCACAACAGCTGGAAATTCAGTAGAGAGAAAGAGAAGCAAACAGAGGCCTCCTGATATCACAGTCAACTCTAAGAGTCAAGAAGTTATACACAGTGTACTAGGCTGCACATACCCAAGAGCAATCAGGGTAGGTCTCAGAGAAGAACTGAGACTGTTCCTTGAACTGCACACTGTCCTATCAACACAGACCAAAAGTGTCATTGGTACAAGGTGCTTCACGATACAACTTCTGGGGAAATACTGACTGAACAATAAACTACTCTGGCCCAGGGGTCTCCTCAAAAGCCAAGCTTAGCATTAGAATTATACTCAACTCTGACAGTTGTAAAAACTATACTCATATATTGTAATCCTGTATTCCTGCCACATTGAGCACCAAATATTGTAATCCCAAATATTGAGTACCATGGTCCAAGTATTGTAATCCCTTTTGTAGTCTTCTCCAAAATCCAAAAAGTTATATTTGTAATCCTATTGTGACATTATTGGAATCCTGGCAAGTTAATTTTAATCTACCACCTCCGATGCAACCCATGATGAGAGTAAAGACACCAAGATATATTCCAAGTTAAGGGCAGCTAAGGGATCCTGAGTCCAATCCCTGTGAGGATGTGCAGACAAAGGCCCTGATCCTAGGCCTCTCCCAGAATTTATTATCTTATGAAGAAGTGGTGGCTCTAGGATGAGTGACAGTGAAGATGGCTGGAATTACGTGAGTAAATTGAGCTGGCTAGCCAGGTAGGGAGAAAAGCATCTTTGCAAAATGCAAGGAGAATGACATGGAAGAAGGATCAATCTACATAATTCAATTAAGGTAGCAATTAAATTGTTTCTGGAGGCTGTTGCTTTAGTTTTTGATATGTAAACATTTGTGCCCTTTGAACTCATAGCCTCTTTATTTTAAGGCTCATTCTCAGTTGACGTTCCTGGAGCTCTTGGTTCTAACATCCCACTGTGCTCATATCTTTTATAGAGAGCACTATGTGAGAAAAGTCTGATGGCTTTAGAGATTATATATCAGTACCTTGGCTAGCCTTATTTATAATACTTAGAACCAATTTAAAAATACCATAGTTATATACATGTCAGTATATAAAAATAAGTTTTGATATAATCAATGTTGCAGCAGTTGTTCTGCATTCAAGGGGAGTCGCTCAGATTGTCTCCTACACTTGTACCTTAGTCTGTGCCTTCTCAGGTGCCATTATATAGGAAACCTCCAAGTTACTAATCCCTAGCTGAACAGGAGCAAAAATATACAGCTCCAGAACTGTGATAGTAGGCTCCAAACCAAAAACAGCTAATAATAAAAGGTAAAAAACTAACTGGTTTAGGAGGCTTATACACAATCTTAGCAATAAGTGGCTTATGCCAACCCAAGGGTTAAAAGAAAAAAGAAAGGGGGCAGTATCTGTGTAGGAGTATCAGCTTCACACTACAGGAAAGACAGACTTCACAAAGTAATTTCAGTCAAGTAACTAAGTGAATAAATGACCAAGCAGTAAACAACTAACACCATCTCTGATACGGGGTGGGTGGAATCACTAACTAGAATTACTACTACATAGTATTTTAAATGTCCATGTGTCAATAAAAAATTATGAGATGTACAAAAAAAAGGAAAGTATGACTCATATACAAAGGGAAAAATGATATGCAATAAAGATTGTTTTTGGTGGCACACATCCATAATCCCAGCACTTGGGAAGCTGAGGCAGGAGGATTGTTGTGAGTTCAAAGCCATCCTGGGCTACAAAGTGAATTCAAGACCAACCTGAGCTGCATAGTGAGACCCTGTCTCAAAAAGTAAACAGATAAATAGATACATAAATGGGCCCAGATGGTGGACTTAGAAGACAATGATTTTATAGAAATTGTTATAAATATGCTCTGGAGATAAAATAAGCATGCTAAGGAAGGTATGATGGAAAAATCTCAAAAAATAAAAGATATTAATAAAAAGGTAGACATGTTTTAAAGAAACCAAATACATACTCTTGGGATGAAAAGTATAGGAACAAAAATGAAAACTTTTCTAGATGGGGCTTAAGAGATTTGAGTTGGTAGAAAAAAGAATCAGATTACTTGAAGATATATCAATAGAGAATTTGCAATCTGAAGAACAGAGAGAAAAAATAATGAAGAAAGATGGACAGAACATCAGAGAAATGCAGGGCATAATTAAGCACATCAACAAATGTATAATGGAAATATTAGAAGAATGTGAAAAGCACAGAAAAAGATACTCAAAAATAATTGCTGAAAACCTCTCAAATTTGATGAAACAAATCAACACAACCAAGAAGTTCAACTAATTTGAAGTAAGGTCAATACAGAGGTCACAACCAGACATGTTGGACTACAAAGAGAAAGAAAATTTCAAAAGCAAAAAAAGACAGATCTCACCACATATAAGAGAATTCCAGCAAGGTCAACAACTGACTTCTTACCAGAAACAATAGAGGCAAGAAAAGAGTAGTACGACATAAAGTACAAAAAGTTTAAAAACTTGTACCAAGAATCATATAAATGTCTTTCAACAGTAAAGGCAAGTTTTAGCCAGAGCAATCAGGCAAGAGAAATTTTTTAAAAATCATGCAAATAGGGACAGAGGCAATCACATTCTCTCTGTTTGCAGATGGCATAATTCCATATATAGAAAAAACTAAAAACTCCACCAGAAGACTATTAGAACATGATATGCAAATTCATTAGTCAAAAAATACAAAAGTCAACATTAAATTCAGTAGCATTTGTATACAACTATAATAAACTTGTTGAGAAAGAAATCATGAAAACAGTACCATTCACAATAGCTACAAAAAATGAAATATCTAGGAATAAATTTATCTAAGGTAGTGAATTATCTTCAAAACTAAATTATAAAACACTGAGTAAAGAAACTCATGCAAGAAGTGGAAGGATCTCTCATGATTGTACATAGGAAGAATTGATATTATTTAAAATGTCATTAATATCCAAAGCAATTTACAGGTTCAATGAAATCCATCAAAATCCAATGGAATTCTTCACAGAAATAGAAAAATATCCTAAAATTCATGTGGAAATACAACAGACTCTGAATAGCCAAAGCAATCTTAAGCAAAATAATCAGAGCTACAGCCCTCACAATATCTGATCTTGACATACCACAGGGCTGTAGTAACCAAGACAATATGGTATTGGCATAAAAACAGAAACATAAACCACTGTAATGGAGTAGAAGAGCTCAGAAATAAATTTATGCATATATAGCTACCTGATTTTCAACAAAGGCACATAAAACATATTAGAGAAAAAACAGCCTCCTCATTAAATGATACTTGGAAAATTAGACATCCATATGCAGAAGAATGAAACATTTTGCCTGTCATTCTACACAAAAAATCAACTGAAAATGGATCAAAGACCTAAATGGGAGACATGAAACTACTAGAAGATAATATAGAGAAAACAAGACATTAGCATAAGCAATGATTTTTTTTTGGATAAGACCATAAAAGCATAAACAATGAAAGCAAAAATGAGATTGTATTAAACTAAGAAGCTTCTACAAAGCAAAGGAAACCACAGAATGAAGAAATAACGTACAGAATGGGAGAAAATACTTGCAGACTACCCATATAACAAATGATTAATATCCAGAATACAAAAGGTAAAAACAACAAAACCCTCAAATAACCCAATTTAAAAATGGCCAAATTATCCAAATAGACATTTTTGAAAGAAAAATTACAAATAGTCAATAAGTCTACAGGAAAATGTTCATCATTATCCATTAAGGAAAATGCAAATAAAAACTACAATGAAACATGTATCATTTTACTTCAGTCAGAATGGCTACTGTATGGCCTATTTATCTCAGTGGCTTAAGAGCCTGCCTGGCAAGCGTGATTCCCACGGCCAAGAACTGTTGCCCCTCTGCCATGTGCCACCCTACCTTGGAGCCAGATAATTATGAACTGAAACATCTACAAACTGTGAGCTATGTAAACCTTTCCCTCTTTAATTTGGGTGGTATTTTGTCTCAGCAACTACGGAAAAGTAACAGCTATTATAAAAAAAGAAAAAAATACCAAGTGCTCATGAGGATGTGGAGAAAAGGAAATTCTTAATACACTGTTAGTAGGGATGTAAATTAGTACTGACATTAAAGAAAACAGTATAGATTCTGCAAAAAGCTAAACATACATCTTCTATATGATCCAGATATACCATTCCTGGGTATATATCCAAAGGAAGAGAAATCAATATAACAAAAAGCTATTTTCACTCCTATGTTTATTGTAGCACTATTTACAGTAGCCAAGATATGGAATCAACCTAGGTATCCACTAACAGATACATGGATAAAGAAAAAAATATATATATATATGCACACACAGAGAGATATATATAAATGTGTGTGAGTGTATTACACACACACACACATATGGTGTCATGTATCCTGGGATATTATTTGGCCATAAAAATAAACCCTGTCATTTGCTTCAGAATGGATGGAACAAGAGGGTACTGTTAAGTAAAATAATCCAGACACAGAAAGAAAAATACTATACGTCTGTCTCTCATATATAGAGGCTTTAAAAGTTGAGCTGAAAGTAGAGTAACAATTATGAGATGGTGGGAAGTACAAGGGGTGGAAGAATACAGGGAAGTTGGATAATGGATACAAAACATAGATAGAAAGAGTAGAAATTCTAATGTTCTAAAACACTGTAGGGTTTCCTGATTCATAATAACCTATTAAGTATTTTATAAAGAACTAGAAGAGAGGAGTTTGAAGGTACCAAACATAAATGAGATGAAAATCTGATCAGTACATATTGTGTACCTGTATTGAAATATCACATTGTACCCCATAAATATGTGTAATTATTATGTTACTTTAAAAGAAACATTTAAATACAAAAAAGGTAAAATACATTCCCAGATTTTTTTAAAAAAACATAATTCACTGCTAGCATATCTTTCTTTTAAAAATACTAAATGAAGTTCTTTGGGCTGGAAGCAAGTAACTCCAGACATAATTTGAATCCATATAAAATATAAAGAATGCTACTTAAGGTAATTATATAGTTAATTAGAAAAGATAGTATAATTGCATATTTCTATTTAAAAATAATTTCATTAAACCATATGAATATGATTGTATTAAGGGACTATAAACATATAGAAATATAATTAATAGTGCAAAGTAAAAGGTTGAAAGCAGAACTCTACTAGAGTAAAGGAATGACACCAGATAGTAACTGAAACCCACAGAAATAAATGAAATTGAGAAGAATAAATATGAATACTAGTATAACAAACACTAAAAATATATATTCACTCTCTTTTAACAAAATCAAATTATGTAAAGTAATAACTATAATGATGTGTTTTAGGTGCATAATGCATATAGATGTATTTGTGTACATATGCATAATAGTAGTATTAGAAAGAGAAGCAGTGAAGATATACAAAACTGCCTGTATTTCACTGCAACTAAGTGAATACAAAGCAGGTTTATTCTAATAAGTTAAGATGTATATTGCAAGTACTAGAGAAACCACTAACAAAATTATTCAAAAATAATTTTTCGTAGATTACCAGATACAGACATGCAAAATTGTCAAATTGTATAAGTATTAACTGTTCTTTTCCAAGAACTAATAGAATTAGTAGTATAATAATCTTAGCTATCATATATATATAAGTATATACATATATATATATATACATATACACATACAAATTTATATATGCAATATAACAACCATTGTTAAATTCCTATCATCTTGTTTTGAAAGCTATATTATTGTTTCTGGTTTTTTGTTATTCTCATAGTTGTTGTTTGTCTCTTTTGTTTTTGTTTTTGTTTTTCTTTTCTGTGTTTTTTTCTCTTTAAAATAAAAATATTTAAAAACAAAAATAATTTTTCAGCAATGAAAAGAATTAAATTATTACATGAGAAAATAACCACCTCGTACAAAAGATGATACAAAAAAGGGGGCTGTAAGTATAGCTTAGTATAGCATATGGCCTGAATTTCAGTCCCTAGTAATGAAAAAAAAATAAAAAGGGTATGTGACATATAGAAAACAAAAGCAAATTGGTAGTGCATAATAATAATGTTAAATGTGAATAGAGTGAATAGTAAAATCAAAAGGTAGATATCATCAGAGTAGATTTTTTTTTAAATTAAGAGCAAATTAAACCCACAATGAGCAGAAGAAAGGATATAACAAAGACTAGAGCAGAGACCTAGGGATGTAGCTCAGTGGTAGAGTGCTTGTTTAGCATGTATGTGATCCTGGATTTGATCCTCAGCATTGGAGGGAGAAAAAAAGATTACAGCAGAAATAAATTAAATTTTTAAAAAAGATAAAATCTTATAAGCAACAACTTCTTGATAAGGTCAACAAAATTAGCAAATATTTAGGTAAATCAACAAAGGGAAAAAGATCACTCAAATTACTAAAATAAGCTGGATGTGGTGGCATATAACTGTAATCCCAGAAGTCAGGAGACGGAGGCAGAGGATCACTGCAAGTTCCAAGTCAGCCTGGGCTACATGGTGAGTTCAAAGCCAGCCTGAACTACATAGCTAGGCCCTGTCTCAAAAAAAAAAAACAGAAAAAATTACTAAAACAAGTAATAAAAATGGAGTTATTACTACTAATTTTAGAGAAATAAGGAATTAATAGAGAAAGCTATGAAAAATTGTTTCAAGTAATATGAACTATAGTATGTAAACATGTTGTACAACCTAAAAGAGATAGAAAAGTTTCTGGAAAGATACCAAATATCAAGACTCAAGAAGAAATAGAAAATCTGAATAGACTTATAGCAATCAGACTGGATTAGTTATCAAGAAAACTCCCAGGCCAAGGATTTAGCTCAATGGCATAAGCACCTGCCTGGCAAGTGCAAGGTCATGAGTTTGATCCCCAGTACCAAAAAAAAAGAAAAGAAAACTGCCAACAAAGTACAAGACCAATATGACACTGAACATTTAACAAAGCATCAAAATCCTTCCAGATTCTTCCAAAAATAGAATATGTCCTAATAATTTTATCAGGCCATTATTATATACAGTTCTAAAAACTTAATACATTGCTATAGTAACCAAAACAACATGGTAGTACCATGAGTGTAGACCTGTAGACCAATAAAATGTAAGAGTCCAGAAATAGACGTTCATATTTATGGTCCAGTGGTTTTGAACAAGGGTTCAAAGACATTTCAGTGAAAAAAGAATAATCTCATTAAAATGGTGCAGCAATAATTGATTACCCATATGGAAAAAAATCAAGTTGGACCTCTACTTCACATAACTAGCATAAAATTCATCAGAAACCTAAATGTAAGGGCTGAATCCCTCTTAGAAGAAAACATAAGTGTAATTCTCGTGACTTTATATTAGGCCATGCTTTTAGGTACAACACTAAAAACACAATCAGTAAAAGAAAAATAGATGAATTGGACTATATCAAAATTTAAAATTTTTGTGCTGAAAGTAGGAACTTCAAGTAAGTAGAAAGACAGTCAATTAATTGGGAAGAAATATTCACAAGTAATATATCTGGTATTAAATTTCTTTACTACTTGATAATAAAAGAAAAGTAACTCAAACTGGGCAAAGAATCTGATTAGACATTTTTCCAAAGAAGATATGCAAATGCCCAACAAGGACATGAAAAGATATTAATGTCATTATTCACTAGAGAAATCCAAATCTAAACTACAACGAAATACCGCTTCACACCAAGATGACTACAATCAAAATGATAATAATAAGTAGTAGCCAAAATGTGGAGAAATAGAATCTGCATATATTGCCAGTGGGAAAATAAAAGAACAGCTTCTGTGGAAAGCAGTGTGGCAGTTCTTCAACAACTTAAACACAGAGCTGCTCTGTGACCCAGAAATTCTACTCCTAGATGTATATCCATTGAAGAGGTATGTCAGCTGGGCATGGTGGTGCATGTCTTAGCTGGCTACAAAGTGAATTGAAGTCCAGTCTGACCACACAGTGAGACCCTGCCTCAAAAAAAGACAAAAAAAAGAAATAACAAAAGAAAGGTACATCTACACAAAAAAACTTATACACAGATGTTCATAGCAGCACTATTCATGTTAGTTAAAAAGTGGAGGTAACTCAAATGTCATCAACATATCAGAATAGCAATAAAATATAGTATTCTACCTATACAATGGAATTTTATTTGGTAGTAAAAAGAAATAGAGTACCTAAACACCACATATTGTATGATTCTATGCATACTAAGAGTCCAGAATAAGCAAATCTATAGCAACAGAATGTAGGTTAGTCTCGTAGAACAACGATGGAGTGACAGCTAATGAGTACTGGTTTCTTTTAGAAGGAGCCAAAATATTCTCAAATTAAAGTGTGGTAATGGTTTCACAGCTGTGGATAATACTAAAAGATTGAATTGTAAATATGAATGGGTAAATTTTATAGTATGTAAGCTATGTCTCAAACCTTTTTTTTATAAAGATGATGGTGTCTTGAACGAGGACAATATCAGTGTAGATTGTGTTAGGAATCTGAATATATTTTGGAGGTAGACGTGAGGAGGATTTTCTGACATATTATGTGTGAGCTGAGGGAATTCAAAGTCTCCAAGATTTTGTCGTGAGTAACTGGAATGAAGGAGTAAGGAACTGAGAAAACTGTGGGAGACAGTTTTAGAGTACAGTTAGGACATATTGAGTTGGAGATGTCAAGTTGGTAGAAGGGGAAAATAAGCTACCTAGTTAGATCCTGACAGTAAGCTGGACTGTTGTTACAAAACTGGAAATTACCATTCGGGTGAATTTTCAAACTGTAAGATGGATGAGATCTCCAAGGAACTGTGGCTAGCCAGAGAAGGAAGAGATGTCTAGGAGCTGATCCCTGCAATAATCCAGCTTTAAAATGTTGGGTAAAGAACTAGCAAAAAATGAGAGAATAACTAGTAATGCCAAAGGAAAAACAAGAGTGTCCTGCTCCTGAAGCCAAGTGAAGTGTCTCTGTGTCAAATGCAGCTGCAAATTCATGTAAAATGAGCACTGAGAACTGACCATTGAATGTAGAAAAGATGGGCAGCCTTACTAAGAGGAATTTTGACAGAAGTAAGTGGAAAAGCCTGATTGATATACAGTTAGGAGAGAATGTAACAAGATAAGTCTAATTTTTAGGCAGCATAAACAGGAATAAAAATGCAATTTATCCAGGCATGGGGCACATACCTGTAATCCCAGCACTGGAAGGCTGAGGCAGGAGGTTTGCTGCAAGTTTGAGGCCAGCCCAGGTTACAAAGTGAGTTGAAAGCCAGTGTGAACTGCATATTGAAACCTTGTCCCAAAAAGGCCAAAAAATTGCAATTTTAAAAATATTAAAGCAGCCAATAATGTCAAAATAGCTATTTGTCAATAAAATCTCAAATCACCTGAATGGTTACTAAAAAATTAAAATTAAAATACTGTAGCAGCTGAGCATGTTGGCACATGCCAGTAGTCCCAGAAATTCAGGAGACTGAAGCAAGGAGGACCACTTGAGCCCAGGATTTCAAGGCTAACCTGGGCAACATGGAGAGACCTGGTCTCAAAAAATATTATAAATGCTAAAAATATACTAAAAATAGAAGGTATCTAGGAATAAATATGTTCTATCTGTCCCCTCACAAAGCCTTGTGCTTATAGATGGGGCTTTGGGGAGGTAATTAGGTCATGGGGGTATGAAACATCAGTGGATTCATCCACTGATGAATTTATAGATAAATGTGATATTGAGAGTACAAAGAAAAGCAAGGCATTCTTTAAAAACAATATGTAAATGACTTAGTCTACCAGGTATTAAGATTTAGCATATACTTATAGTAGGTAACATTGTACAATATTGGTACAGGGATAGAGAAATAGGCTAATGGAACAGAGCAGAGAACCCTAAAATAGACCTATATTTATTTGGATATTGGGTGTATAACAGGAAATTGGATGTATGACTGCAGATCCAGGAATGAAGGAAGAGTGAGCTCATTAATGAATGATATGTAAAAACAAATTTTAAAAAGTGCATGTCAGGTGTGGTAGCACATGCCTGTTAATCCCAGCACTAGGGAGGCTGACCTGGGTGGACTGCTGCAAGTTGAAGGCCAACCTAGGCTACAGAGTCAGTTCAAGGCCAACCTAAACTACATAGCAGCAAGATCCTGTCTCAAAAAAAAAGTGCAGAAAACTTTTGTATGATGCTAATGTTCATAGTTTGAAATCAAGCATATCTTAAAAGTATATTATCTAAGAATACTCATATGTTGTGTCTTGGATCTGGAATGTTCCCCAAAGGTCATACGCTGGGGCCCCGGTTGTTAGATGACAGACTTTAGAAGGTGATAAGATCATAATTTCACCAGAGTACAGTATTATCCAGTCATAATTTGATGACACAATTGTCACATGATGAATGGCATATTTGAAAGAAGTGGATCATAGGGACATGACATTGGAAATTGTATCAGTCCCTGGCCCTTTCTTCTCTGGTGCTTTTCCTCTGTTTTCTTGATGGCATGGTGGGAGCAGCTTTCCTGGGCCATGATGTTTCTGCCCCTCCACAGGCCTGAAAACAATAGAACCAGCTGAGTATAGGTGGAAATTTATGAAAACATGAACCAAAACAAGTAAAACTTTTCTGTTTTGTTTATGTTGTGTATTTTGTCACAGTACAGGAAGATGACTAACACAACATGTATGTGAGAAGACTATAAGTAAATGGAAGGAAGTAATTTTTCCAGTGCCTCCCAGTGGTTACCTCTGGGGAGAAAGGCACAGTGGTAATAGGCATGTGGGAAGCATCAATGGTACCATTCATGTTCAATTCTGAAGAGCAGTGGCAGATTCACAGGTGCTTATCCTATTATTAGGCTCCATAATGTACACATATATAAATTCCATACAATTTATAAAAAACATATTGTTTACATATATGAAGCATTTTGTAATAAATTATATTTCTAAACGAAGAATGGAAATGATCTCTCCTTCAGAGACTTTCAGATTGCAAAAGATAAAGACTCTTGCAATGAGAACATTTATACTACTAATCTCTCTTAGTTTATCAAAAAGAACAGTTTGTGTTTTCATTGTTTGATCATTTTTTTCATGCCTAAATCTTGTAATCTGACAACTACTTTGAAAATAACAATATACAATGTGTTAATTTCATACTATTTTGTTTTGAAATGCTGCATTGTTTTTATTCCTTTTTTGTTTTTTAAAATAAAATCAAATTTAAAAATATGGATAATCAAATATAAAAGAAAAAACTGGTCTTTTGCAATTGGCAAGTAGACAGTAAATTAACTATGTTACAGTAGATCTCCAGAACTTACTCTTCATGTCCCACTAAAACTGTCTGCCCTTTGACCAACATCTCTCCACTCTCTCCAAGCCTGAAGGATTTGTCCTTACATACGTGTGTATGTACATATGTATGTGAAAATATCATTTTGTAAAACATAAATATGCACTATTGGAGGGATGCCAAGAATGGAACCCAGAACCTCACACATACTACATAAACACTCTACCAATGAGCCACAGCCTTAGCCCTTAGACAAATCTTTGATAGATTTAATTAATTAATTTGTTTAAAAAGGAAGGAAGCCGGGTGTGGTGGCGCAGCCCTATAATCACATAATTTAGAAGGCTGAGGCAAGAGGATCATTTCCAGTTTGAGACCAGCCTGGGCTACAAAGTGAGCTCAAGGCCACCCTGAACTGCATAATGAGACTCTGTCTCAAAAATACAAAATAAATAAATAGATAAATGTAAATAAATAAAAAGGAAGGAAATAGAGCAAGACTCTTAAGCAGTCACCTTGTTTTACAGCAACATTGCTGTTGGAGTGCAGTTCTACCTGGTTTCGCCATCCTGCTCATGGGAGCCAAGGGCAGGCTGTAGACAGCAGCACAATTCTTTCCCAGCAAGGTCAAGAGCATAAGAATAAGTACACCCTGTTATGACCAGGGGTGTAAGCCTGCCAACATTGTCATGTGATAGCAGTTTAAACAGCCAAAAGAAAAACAAACAGACTTTGGCACAGTGGGTATACTTGGGGTCTCTGAAAGTGCAGGGTGGGAGGGTGGTTTCTTTCCAGTGGCATCATCTGCTAATTCATGTGACCCAGACTCAAATTCCTCTACAGTTCTCTTCAGGGTTTAACTAAAACATACTTTACAGTCCTCTCAAGCCTGAATAGCTACAGATTCTAAGTCCACTAGAGAGAAAAAACAGCTAAGTCTCTGGGTTGGTGAGTAATTAACCTCCTCTCTAATTTATCAGCAATATTGGAAGTATTACTGAGTCAACTCTCAAAACAGAAAAAACAAAGCCACGTATGTCTACAAATGGGCATTCTTGAATCAGAATCCTCATTTACACAATTAGCCTTGAGACTAAATAAAAGTATAAGCAAAATGGCCCTAAAAGCTAGTGCAGCCTGTCCTCCCCTCCTCCAGACTGCCTTTCAGTACAGTGTTTCCTCCCTCTGTACAGAGCACTCCTGTGCCTTCTCCTTTGCATTCATATTCTGAGGAAGAATAGGCTGTTTTGTCAAGTTTTCCCCACCTAACCTCTCTTACCTCTACATTTTTCCTATGCTTCCCAACAACCACAATAGGTGTCAGAAGAGACTTTTATATGCAAAAGGAGCTTGGCCATTTAAGGGACAGACTAAGGATTAAATTAAAAGGACAGCTGTCTATATAGCTGGCTAGAATGCAGGGAGGGCTGGACAGCATTTGTACCAGCTGCCCCACACTTCTATTCTGTCCCAATTAGGGTCTTCCATCTCTTTGGCCAAAGATGCTAAACTGCACAACCCTCAGGGCTCAGAGCTCCTAGGAAGTTTCTGGTAGTGAGCCAGCAGAGCTGAGATAGCCTGACTTCCTCAGTCAAGACTTCCCTGGATGCTGACTTGCCTAGTGCTCAAACTTCAGGCTGGAAACTGGAAGACAATCTGAAAAGCACAAACCATGTTTTTGTACTCACAGACCTGTGCTCTTCCCCTCCTTCAAAATCAAGCCTTATTTAAAGTAATCTTTTGCTTTTAGCATTCCCTCTGAGTGTATCCCTCTTCTTTAGTCCATGCTGGTGACAGTCTCAAAGATGAACAAAAATTGCCAGGGATAGCTGCAATCCAGTACCCAGATGCCCACATAATTTGCCTCCCTTTCCATTTTAAGGTGAAAATAATCAGGAACAAAAGGGGGAGGTTTATGAAAATAAGTAAGATACTGTCTTACAGCCAAAGCAACATTCAGCTCCTCAGCTGACATAGGAATTCTTGAGCCTGACTTGTAGTGAAAGCATGAACAAACTGCTAAGTTGAATGCAAAGAGAACCCAGGGCTTAATCTCCATTCCAGGCAGTCTACAGGAGTCTCAGACCACTACTATTCCTGGGAGGCAAAGCGCTTACCCGCACACTGCCCCACCCCCAGTGTGAGAAATTTGGGGCCTTGGCAAAGGTGCCAACACTCTGTCTCTTGTTTCTGCTGTCCAGTTGCTTTGGTAAAATAAGAGTGAATGCTGCCCTCCCATGAAAGGGCAACTCTTACAGCAATTTATAAACTGTAAAGTACTAGGGAACTTCAGGTGGCCCTGTCACTCACCCATTTCTGTTGTATACTGCATTTCTTCAGTTGTCTTTTCTCATTATTGGACAGAAACCACCTAATGTTGTGGTGAGAGGTCAGGCCCTGCACATAAACAATCATGCACAAGTCCCACAGCATAGAAACATAAATCGACCTTAATTCTGGATTTCCCTGTCTACACATGGAAAGCATTTGCTAGTCAGCAACCTCACAAAGACGTCATAGAATAACCATGAAATGACATCAAGAAAGCTGTTGGTGAGGAAATACTTTAAACCCTTCTAAAGGAAAAGCTCTCAATTCCAAAAGGTGATTATTATTTCTTCATCGAGGTATAAACCCTTGTGCTTAGTCTTTGATTCTGATGTCAAGCACCTGATGGTTCCTCAAAACCTGCTCTGTGGTAAGGAGAGAGCAGTCACACTGGGGTGGCTATACCCAATGGTAGGCTCTGGCACAGCTACTGGATGAGAAGTTCAAAGAGCCAAGCCCCATCCAGTTTGCAGGATGGGTCACCCTTAGGCTGTGCTAAAGGGCTCTCTTCTCTGGCTAACCCCTCACCCAGGCTCTACATTTAATATAGAGAGAAACTTAAAATTTATGATAAGATTAGGTTTAAAAACATGGTAACTTCATCATTCCATTCATCCCTTTTCCCATTGTTTATTCTAAGTATGTACTTAATAGTACTTTCCAGAACAGAGCATGCCCTACAAGGAGACAAAGAGCTATAATACCAGGACATTTGGGGTAAGGATACATTGCATTCTTTCCTTCCCCATCCTCCTTTTCTCAGAGCCATCCAGCTGACAGGTGCCAGAAGGGAAGAAATGTTAGCAAATGTTAACTTCCAACCCCAAAGAAGCTGTCACAAAGGGAGACAGAACAAGGCAATTTATAAAATCCTTCAACTGAGGGATGTAACGAAACCTATCTAATTACATGAGATTAGAAACGGTTCAAATTGTTGAGAATGTGCTACATGTGGAATGAAAGAAAATGACACCTCTGGCACCCTGTAATGATACCATATTGGGAGGAAAGCACAAAGGGTTTGCTCACGCTATCAGTAACACCAGTTTTTCTCATACAACATTTTAAACACATGGTTTTAATGTGGGAGTCTAAGTGAAGTTAACTTTTCACCCACTGTTCCGGCCCTCTCTCCCTTCCTTCATTGTGCAGTTCCATTTGTATTTGCTTGTCCTCTTACCCATGCCCTTACAAGCTAACTGCGGTGGAAAGGGATTACACTGAGAAACTGCTTATCTCTGGACTCTTGAGTATTTTACCGTTCAAATAGCACTAGCAGTGATTTGGAAGCAAGGCTAGCCTTTGTTTCAGCTAAACTCCACAGACTTTTGCTTTGTCCTATTTAACTTATTAAACCAGCAGCACTAAACAAGAATTCCCTAAGTCATCAACAAGTCACAAAACATCCTGGCTTTTGAAAATTAGGAAAAGGAGTGTCCAAATTACTCTTAAATAGAGATTCTGATATTTATCTGAATGGTCTCAGGCTAATATACAGTTAATTGTCAATTTTGTGCCAGTGTTAGCAAAAGAATAAACTCCTTGGTGACTTTATTTTTTTTTATTTATTTATTTTTGTTAGTACATATGAACCTAATGATTACATTCATTTTGGGAAGTTGGTACATGGACATAACAAGTCTTAATTCTTTTTATGTCCCTTGCCCTCCCTCCATTTCTTGGTCCCCTTGCCATTTGCAAAAGATCTACCTCCCTGTTTCCTATTGTTTACCTTTTAGTTTGCTATTTATTTATACTTTGGGCTTCTTATAATGATGTTTGGTGATTTTTATACTGAAGGGATACAGAGTAGGTATATTTGCCACAAAAGTAGAACTTTCAAACCACAAAATGAATTCTTTTCTATGCATCGCTTTTCAGAATAGTATAAGAGTTTTACTCCCCCATGCCCAGAGAAAATATAATAGGATTTTGCAAATGGTTATGATTAAAAGCTAAAGTTTGAATGTTTATTACTTTGATATAAATAATGTTCACTCAGTTTTTTCAATGCTTAGAGTTGTTCCTCACAGCAAATCTGTATTTCTAAACTGATAAGGATTGTGCACTCTGATTACAAGGTGCAATTTATCAAGAGTCATCTTGACTCTATTTTAGGAGTATTTCATATGTTCTGAGTTCTTCAGTTCTCTAGAATATAGGTTGTAAATAAAAGGAGGGAGCAAGAATGATCTTCAGGTTGGGGTTGGGGCTGTGTATGTAGTTCAGTGGTAGAGCACTTGCCTAGCATGCACAAGGCTCTAGGTTTGATCCCCAGTACCACCAATAAATTAATAAATATCTACAATTCCTCTGAAAGGTGTGAAGTTTTTCATGTAGTTTCTGGTGTACTTTTCCTCCATCTGAAAGCAATCCAACAGGGCTACTTAGCAAATTCCTTAACCTCAAGAAGTACTTCTGATGGCACATTGTGTACCTTCTGGTAAGCCAGGAGAGATGATGGTTTGGGGAAAGTGTAGCATTCAGTGCCTAGAACATCACAATAGTATCAGTAAGTGTAGAGCTAGTGCCTGCTGCAGTGGCTCCATAAAGAGCCTAGCAAGTTTTTCTATCTATAGCCTTACCCTAAGAGAAGTACCATTTTCACTACATTCAAAGTCAGCAAACCTTTACTGAGCACATACTAGGTGTGGAGCCATGTTAGGTTACTACAGATTTCTCTGTAATATATTAACAGGTTTCTTTTTCAGAGTGGACAGAGAATTTCAGCCATCCTCTTCTGACTACTGCCATATACAGGCATCATGTTGGTGGCTATCAAGATGAATCAGAGCTGTTTCCTGATTTATAGAGCTCAGAGTAAAGTGTGAGAAAGAAAATATTGCCACAGAATGCGAAGGTAGTTGTTCCTTGCAAAGAGCTTTATGAGAAGATAGAAGAAAATGATGAACTCCCTCAGAAGATACCAGAAGGGTTCAAAGAGTTGATATTTAAGCTGTATCTTAAAGAATGGGTAGGATTTCACCAGGCAGACAGGAGAGGGCAGAGAGAATTTTAAGCAGAGGGAACAACATGTGCAAAAGCTCACTGAAATATGAAGAAAGTCTTTTGTATTATCATTTGAGAGGGCAAATACACAGCTTTGTACTAATGGCATTTGGATTTTTTTGGTCCTGATTATATTGTAATTTTTAAATGAAGAACATGATATTCTAAGACAATGAAAAGAAAAGTTCTGATATATTTGAAATCACTTCTTATTAAGCTGTGATGCTTATCTACCATCTTACATATCGCAGGCCCTAAATAAATGCTCAAGCAGGACCTCAATTACTGTTCTCTCCAGGATCAGCTTACAAAGCAAAACTTCCACCTGGGAGTTAGAAATAGGTATTCACAATTTTGTTCTCTTCCAGCCTCCTCTGCTCTCAAGAAAAGTGATTGCCACTGGACTTTAACTGTTTGTGAGACACAGGGAAAACTGTCTCTGTTTTGAGTCCTCACTGACTTGATTTCTACTTGGAGGCCTTCTATATCATTGAAATTCAAAGAAGTGTCATTTGAATGGGACAGTCCTGGAGTTGATCACATAGAAGTTGGTGTCCTAGGAACTTCAGTGACACTGGCTAGTATAGACAGATGTACCTCACATTTTAGTTCTTAAGTTTTATAGTAGAACCTAAACATGATTAATCAGATGCATATATGGCAGTAATAAAGATATGAATACACTGAACAACCTTGATAGTGAAATGCAATGATGCCTGTTATTTTTTCAAAAACAGAGAAGATAAATTTTATTATTTTTATAAGTTATGCAATAACCATTAGAGTAGTAATAATTTTTTGCCTCAAAAATAACAGTGGAATAGATGGCAGAAAATATAGTTAGACATAAACCATTTGCAAATTGTAGGCAAGTACACTTGTAACCCTTTTATTGGTTGCCTGGATCCAATGCTTGAGAAAACTCCGTTCAGGCAATCTTGTTTCACTGTGACTCTGAAATGGATCAAAAATATACTTAAGTTCCAAACCTTGGAAGCTGTGTGACTGGCTCTTTCATGCCTGATCCCTATAGCTACATTTTTCTACCAGCTACAACACCAAATACAGAATGTAATATCTTTCAACCCTAGTGCTACACTGGGTAAATTCATTCCACAGACTGTTACTGATTACCTCCTAGAGCAGGCACAGTGCAAGGTTCTAAGAATACCCAAGTGAATAAGACAGTTTATCCCTACCCACTACAACATGCTAGTCCAGTGAAATTGAAAAGCTGATTCCAACTGGCCTTATGTTATGTAAATATTAGAGTGACAGCTTCCTGTTTCCCCCCAAAAATGCAAGAACTTTTGTCCCTTGTGCATGAAGTCTTGTGAAATCCCATGTAGACATTAAGCTTTGTCTTCTTTGGGGGCCTAAGGCTTGGTAGAAAGAAATAGGCTTTTGAACCAAATCATTTGGTTATCTGATTCTTTAACTACAAAGGTGGTCTTGGGGAATTTCCTCAGTCTTGCAGACACTCACTTTACTCATTCCGAAACTGATGGTCCTTATGGCCACTTTGCAGGGTGGAAGGGATGTGTTAATGACTATAAAGTACCTTTCACAGGATTTAACCAGGATTAGTAAGTGAGAATGCCAAATTTTTAAAACAGTCTTTCTGACTCAAAAAAAAAAACACCCATCAAGGAGATAGCTCAGCAACACAGCACCCACCTGATAAACACAAGATCCTGAATTCAATTCCCATACAAAAAAGCCCTAAGCTCTCTGCTTCCTCACAAAGGCTCTGAAAATACTGAATTATATTTAAGTCCCACTGAAACTCCAGAAGGGAGGAGAGAAATAATACAACTGAAGAAACAAATGGGTAGAGAGAAAGAAATATGCTAATTTGTTTAAGAGCCACTTAGCACATCTGTGACAAATCTAACACCAACTCCAGGATCCCAGAGTCTCAGTATCTTTTCCTAGTTATGAACACTCAGAATATTTTGTGTGCAGTTGCATCCATCCTTCTATAAGCATTTATTTACTGTGTGCTGAACTTGGCTGTAGGTACTCCTGGTGATTTAAAAGGGATGATTTATACCCCCTAGAAACATACAGCTCTATTGTACTGCCATTTCTTTATTCATCTGTCTCCCCAACTAACCTAAATTCAAGGACAATTATGTCTGATTCTTCCCTCTGTCCTCAATACCTCCATCAGTGCCTAGAAACCGATAGGAAACACTAATAGAGTGATTACTATGCATGTGGCATGGTTCTAAGTACTTCAGGTGCATTTATTCATCTAGACACTCCAACAGCTCTCTCAGTATCTCCATTTTAAAGATAGCTTGCCTGAATTGACAAATGGAATAAGTTGCAGAGCCAAGATTCAGAACTTGGGCTGGTGGGCTCCAGGCTGAACTCTTAGCTACTACACTGTACCACCTCTCACTGTTGCTTGCTGCTGGGTGGTCAACTGTTGGTCTTCCTGTCTTTCCAACCCTCTGTTTTCCTGTCTAGTATTTACTAGGTGCCTGGGGGCTGCTTTGTTGATGACACCAGGGAGTGAGAGAATTACTAAAACCAGAGGCAGGAAGACAACTCTAAAACCACCCTCTCACTTTCCATCCTCTCTCCTCCTGATATTTGCCTCCTCAAGCACCAAGTACTGGCATCCTTCTGCAGAGAGTCCAGTGGTCTTAGAAAGAAGCCAAAGTATTTCCCTCTTTCCTTCCAGCCTCATTGTTCACCCTACTATTTTGCCACATCCTTCCTCCCCAACCTTTCGAGTTTGGGAACTAGGCTTAGCTAACTCCTGCAAACTCTGGTTCACACACTACCTCTAATTGAATGTGCCTTATATAATGTTCAAACAGCACCTATCACTTTGTGCCCTGCCTGTTCTGTTTTGTTTAGTTTTGGGTAGAGTGTTTTGGTTTTGATTCTACTAGGAAAAAGAGCTAGCCTGGCTCCAGGGTAGAGCTCTCTCTGCCTCCATTAGGGGTGGGGCTGGTATAGCAAATGGAGAAGGTGGCAATGGGGTAACAACATCAATGCTGTGTTCATTCCTCTACTTAGCATTCTCTTGGCTTTTAGGGTCTTGTTTTGGTTTTGTGCTATTTTGATCAGGTTTTGAGAAGTATTAGAAGATTTGAGACAATATAGTATAAACTCATGCTTTCTGGAGCCAGATACACCCAGGTTTGGATTCTGGCTCCATCCAGGAAAGTTATTTCACCTCTCTGTGTCTCTGTTTCCCCATCTGTAATGGTGCTGATATAGTACCTACCTATGCTGTGTTAGGATTTAATAAATCAATCTACATGAGACACTTAGAACTATAATTGGTATATAATATGTGCTCAATAAATATTTGCTGATTTTTTGAAAAATGTAATATAGTAATGGAGAATATAATAAATGCATATGTTCTCACTATTATAAATTAAAATGTGTTAAGATTTTATCTTACCTATATATTTTTTAAAAAATTATCATCCAGGAATAGTAGTGATTGCCTTTAATCCCAGCTACCTGGGAGGCTGAGGTAGGAGGATCATAAGTTTAAGACCAGTCTGAGCAGCTTAGCAAGACCCTTTTCAAAATAAAAAAAAGATCTGGGATATAGATCAGTGGTAGAGCACCCCTGGGTTCAATCCCCAGTACTGACTGAAAAAAAGGTAAAGTATCATAGATACATTGAATGACCTTCATCCTAGTCCTATTCTTCCCTCAATGCCAAAAGTTATCCATCATCATGAATTTAATATGTATCTTTCTAATCCTTTCTCACAGTGATCAGAAAAAAGATTTCAAATGAGAGAGGAAGATGAGTGGTTTGCTTTTTTAAATTGACATATCATTTGCAGCCTGCTTTATTCACCCAATGTTGTTTGTGAGATTTACCCATATAAACCTAGTTTAGTCCATTTAACTGTGCTGTAGTATCTCATGTATGACTATTCTGGGTTTTATTTGTCCATTCACATCTTTATGGATGTTCAGATTAGTCCTAATTTTTTGCCGCCATAGTTCACCGCACAGAGCAGTCCTGCACTCACCCTTTGGACACATGTGTGGGTTTCTGGGGAGCACAGCCTGCTCTGAATATCTAGGTCATAGGGTCTGTGTTTCTTGCTAAATACTGCACAGCTAGTGGAACCATTGGAGTATAGTAGGTAGAAACATGGGATCAGGGTTCAAATCCCAGCTCTGTCATGCCCCAAGCTATGAGATTTTGAGTAATTCTTTTTGCCTTGACTTCCTCATCTATAAAATGAAGGACCAGCACATGCGTCACAGGGTTATTGTGTAAAATAAAAGGCCTAATGTACTTCAGGTACATCATGTGACTGAAATAGTTCTTTACTGTTTCATCTCATATTTTCTTCTCCAATTTGAGAGTAGACCTTTTATAAAGTATAGATATTTGATGTAAATAGAAAAAAATACTAAGATGATATTCATCAAACTATTCACCAGTATTGGAAATATGAATGATCTTTCTTGCTTTGTGCTTTTAAATATTCACTTGGTTTTCTACAAATGAGAGGTATTGTCTGTGTAATTAGAAAAACAAAAGTAGTAAGTGCAATTCTTAGTGAAAAAGAAAATAATGAAACTGAGATGTGTTGAAAACAAAAAGTGTATCTTCCCTCTGGTGAGCAGGGATACTGAAAGACCAGTGAAAGAGGTCTTAGGAAATAGGCTTTTTGAAGTTTAGAAACAATCTTTCTGTTCCCTTACCAGTAGAGCACTGAATAGAATGCATTGTGAAAGAATCTCCAAGATAATGCAGTGAGATGAAGAGAGGGTAAGTACAGGACATTGTGTAGAGTATGTTAACCTATTGTGTTAAAGTGCTACCTTTATTCTTCCCTACCTCTCCAAAGAGTCACAAAAACACTGGTAAGGAAACAGGGTATCTAGGACAGAGCAGGGACTTACTTGTTTAGTGAATATCCTTTTTTATCTTTGGAATTTTTTTACTGTGTAAATATAGTACTTATTCAACTTTTTTGGTGTGTTCATTGTTGTTGTTGATGTTGTTGTTTTTGGTAGTACTAAGGATGGAACCCAGGGGCTCGGGCATACTAGGCAAATGCTCTGAGTTGTATCTCCAGTCCCTTTTAAATTTTACTTTGACATAAGGTCTTGCTAAATTGTCCAGACTGTCCAGACTTGTAATCTCCTGCCCAACCATCTAGAGTAGCTGAGATTACTGGCATGTACCACCACACCTGGCTCAACTTTTTAAAATAAAATAATTCTAAAGTAGCTTAGAATAGTATTTGATGGCATTTCACGGTTATTGTCAGAATCTCCTCTATGGCCAGTATCTCCTTTATGACCACTAATTGAGCTTTCCAAGCCAGGGGAAACAGGCTAGCTCAGGGCCCTGATGCACCTGACATCTGGCTATGGAGCCTATGCTGCTTCTCAGTTCCAATGGAAGAATGACTCAGTGTGGACCAGGCCCAAAAGGGTGGAAAATGATTCTAGAGGAATATGATAGCCTCAGTAGAATGATGGTTGCATGTTGGTGTGTGTCTGTATGCAACCACAAACAATCATATGAAAATGGGAAGGTGGAGGATGAGGGATGAGGAGTTACAGCTAGAGATGTGCATGAAGACCAGGCTGTGGGGCTAACATTGGACAAGTCATGCTTGGGTGCTTGAACCCCCTGTCAAAGATGGGGCATCACTAAGTATTTACAGTAAGAAAGTGACAGGATCCAATTTGTATTTTTGAGTTTGCTCAGGTTGCTATATAAAGGTTGAATTGGAGAAGAACATGGCTGGAGATAGAAAGAACCACTCCAAAGCTGTTATGAGATGCTGAAGGCCTAAATTAAAAGTGTCAACTCAGATTTGAAGCCATTCCTGCCTAACTCCAAAAATCAAATATTACTTCTCTGTTCAACGCACTGCCTGAAAAAAAAAAGAAAAATTGAGCATTTTTGAACCACTTTGCCCTATGCTAACTCCAGCAGATATAGATCTTCACCTCCACTGAGACAAAAAGTCTACCTTTATTAAGATAAAGCCTGTAGATTCACTAAAGCAGTTCCTTTTAGAGGAGGAAACCTCAATATACATACTGTCACCTTCTGTTTCAGCTATTTCTGTCAAAAATTCTTGCTCCCAAATATCTTGGGGAAGCAGGAAGTTTGAATTTTCCCTTCATCTTTAAACATTTTGCTTTAGAGGGGTTCCAGAAGATGGCAGATCAGTAAGCAGCAAAATAGGGAGCCTCTTTGAAACAGCTCAGATGTAGGAATAAAACATCCTGGAGATGACCAGACAGAAGGAGATGGATCCTCTAAACCCAGTAAGAAACTAAACAGAAAGAAAAGAAAAAGAATGAAAATCATGGATGGAAGGTTGTAGTCAAACTCGCTCTCACTGGAGCCAGTCCCATTGTGTACAAAACACCACTAGAATCGAGAAACATGCAGTTGTGGTGAAGTCAGAGTTGGTGAGCCTGAAGGCCTCGGTAGGAGAAAGTGGTCGTGGAGGGGAGTGGCAGAATGGAGAGCAGCACTCAGCTCAGAAATCTGGCTTGGAAATCCATACCAGCTCACAGTGCATGGAAATCAGTCCTCCTGTGGGAGTCGATGAAGGAGCCCGGTGGCATTTTGGAGTCAGAGAGCATAAACTCAGAACCAGAACTGCAGTGGCTTCAGTCAGCCACTCCTAGTGCAGAGCAGATTGGTGAGAATTGCTTGGACTGATTCCCACCTCTGTGTGCGATCCAATAGCAAAAGACAAGGTCTCCCTGAAACTATACCTAACCGGCCCCATCTGTGCAGCACACACTAACATGGTGAAGACTCCCAGCAGTCAACCAGCTCAGAAGGGAGGGGCCAGTGTGCCTCACCCCTGCTTGTTCTTCAGTGGCCACCAGGAGACTGAGGAGGGCAGCAATCCCTAGCCAGCATGCTTCAGAGTAATCACGGCCAATACAGGAAGTGCTAGGGACTCCCATTGTCCACTAGTCTGGAGGAAACCAGAAACATGACAAGAGGAAGAAACAAAAGGAACTCTCCAGCCCCCAACACAAACACTACTGGCCCAGGGGAGGTAAAAACAGAAGAGATCGGGGGTTGCGCACCTGTGGTATCTGAACTAGCAGCATCTGACATAAAGAATTATCTTCATAACATTATAAAAGAACTAAAAACAGAAATTCTAATAAAAATAAAAGAAGATATAAGGAAAATAATAAAAGAAATGCTAAGTACCTCTCAAGAAGACACAGATTGAGGAACATAGAAAAAGGAGAGAAATCTTCAATGAAGAATATAAAAAAATCTAGAATACATGAAACAGATGCAAAGAGACTACCAGGAAATTAAAAACTCCATTGAAAGAAACTAAAGATGGACTATCAAACCTTGAAGACAGGATTGCAAGCAGGAACCAGGAGGTAACAATGCAAAGGCAAGAAGATGACGAGGCTCTATAACTTAAGAATAAAAATGTGAATGAAGAAGCAGGGGTAAACACAAATGAAATACAAAGGCTATTTACAGAAATAATTAAAGAAAACTTCCCAAGCATAGGAAAAGGAAATGTTATCCAGATATATAAGGCATACAAAACTCCACCCAGCTACAACCAAAATAGATCTACACCCAGACATATAATAAAGATCCCAGAAATTCAACACAAGAACAGAATATTAAAAGCTGTCAGAAAAAAGAAACAGATTGCCTATAAAGGAAAACCATCAGAATCATGACAGACTTCTCGAAACAAACCATCAAATCGAGAAGAGCTTGGAGCAAAGTATTCCAAGCCCTGAAAGAAAATAACCTCCAACCCAGATTGATGTACCCTGCAAAACTATCTCTCAAAATTAATGGAGAAACAAGATGCTTCCATGACAAAGAGGAGCTGGGGGAATTCATGACCACCAAACTAACCCTACAAAAAACACCAGAGAAGATTCTAGAGAGAGAGAGAGAGAAAAAAAAAGACCATGGTTTCAAGAACAGTCACAGAGGGGGCTCACTGAACAGAGCAGACAGTGGAATAAAGGGGAAAAGTAGACAACCAATGGCAGAAAAATAGCATGGCAGAGATGAGGCAGAGAAGATTGGCCATAATTGCTAACATGCATAGCCTCAATACACTAATAAAAAGAAACACAGACAGAGTGAATCAGGAGATAGGGTTCATCAAGATGTTCTATATAAGAAATATATTTGACCTGAAAGGTTTATGGACTGAAAGTCAAAGATGAGAAAATAATGCTCTATTTGACAGGGAACCAGAAAATGTGGGGGTAGCTCACCCATCAGCTGCAGATTGGTTGTAAAGACATAACACTTTTATACAATGGAGAACCAATTAGCTATAAGGAAGGAAAACCTTGAGGCTCTTGTAGGTAAATGGCTACAACTTAAGACCAAGCTCAGGGGCAAAAAGGCTCAGAACCACTTAGGTAAATAGTGAGTTGCCTCCCTAATCTAAAAACTAAAGGAATTGTTGGGATACAAAATGTACAATGTACCCTGAGAAAGTGAAAGGGGAGGAATTGTCTAAATAGGCAAGGCAGAGGACATTGTTAATCTTGTACCATGATTTGAAACCCCATATTGCTTTCATCGCTCTGTTTAGTTTGGTTATATTCTATTCCAGTTTGTCTACTTGTACTAGATTTGAGGGCATAGACAGCTATTCCAAAGACAGCATGATATACTACAGTAACCATTTTTAGTGTTCTATTAACTTAATATGAAACCCTGTAATGCCTTCACTGCCTTGTTTTTACTGATTTTATTTGAATCTGTTTTGTTCAATCACTATCTTGTCTTGACTGATTTTATTTGAATCTGTTATGTTTGATAATATCAAGTCTAAGAGTATAGGCAACTACTCTGAAGACAATAAGATTCACTATGATACCCATTCTGGTTTGACTATTACCCTCTTTTGAAGTCCTATGTCTCCAATGTTCTGTTTTTATTGATTTTGTTCTGTATTGCTATGTTCAATTTTATTATACCTGATGATATGGGCAATTCTATTGAAGATAACAAGAGACATCTGTAACCATTGTAGATCCACCTTGTGTTGTCTTAAATTATGTACTATTTCCATCCTTTTGTTTTGAATGACCCCGTTTTGTTTTGTTTTGTTTTATTTTTTCTCATTTGGCTTTTTTTTCAAAATAAAAATTTTTAAAAAATTTTGCTTTACTATTAATATGTAACCCAGTATACTTTATACTTTATATTGAAACATTTAGAGAAATACATCATCTGTGAATTACCAATTTCTAAAAAAGAATTGGAATGTGGATAACAGTAACATTGTAACTAATAACTTTTAAACTCTGGTATCCAATAGGAAGTTCTCAAGGTTAGGGTTAAGAACATCACTCTTTTAAGCTCCTAATAGAAAGGGTGTAGTTTGCTTCTGTTGTTTTCCCTGTATCCAGTGCACAACCAACTTTCCATGAATGGATAGATGAATGAATGGTGACAGAAAACTTACCAGTAGGCTGGAAAAACTCTTTTGATCCTATCATACCCAGTACCAGCTTGCATGTCTCACTTTCATTTCTTTTTCCTATGGCACAATACTGAATAGAAAAGCTGAGAAGACTTATCTATAGTAGTTTTTCTATGGGAGAGGGGGAAGGAATCATTTAATGACCTTTAATCATATTTAAACAGCTTCATCATGATACAATTCTTATGTCATACAACTCACTCATTTAAAGTGTGTAATGCAGTGTTTTTTTAGTATATTAACCAAGTTGTGCAAGCATTCCCCTTACCCAGTTCCAGTGCATTATCATCTCCTCTAAAAGAAATCCCACAGCCACTAACAGTTGAGCTCATCACTCCAAGTCCCTATTAGCAACTATTTCACTTTCCATCTCTATAGATAATGCCTATTCTGGGCATTTAATATGAGTGGAATTCTATAATATGTGGTCTTTTATTACTGGCCCCTTTCATTTAACGTAACATTTTCAAGAGTCACCCATGTTGTAACACATATCAATACTTCCTTTATTTTTATTAGTATATGGGTGTTTTATGATCTAGTAACTCTTGGTTTAGGTTAATGGTGGAAAACACATGGCATGCATGCCACAGCAGGCTGTTTGTTATCACTGAAAGTTCTAAAATGTTCACCATCACTAGTTTAGGTTATCACAATATTTCATACATTTGGGATGACTGAAGGAACTCATCTGAAACTGGAAAAAAAAACCAAAATGAATACCACCCAGAATGAATAAAATTACAGCCATCCTCATCTTTGGCAGTAGCACAACTGGGCTGAGCCAAAAATCTGTCTTAATAGAATGGTAAGCCCATGTTGTGTTTTGTGATCTCCTCCTGGCACTGGTGTAGTCTGGGAAGATCTCAGGGGTGCTAGTATAATGGGATGAGGCAACTGCCTCATAGCTTGTGTTTCTAGTTTGGGCAGAGCTTGAGTGCAATTCCTTGTCTTCAGACATCGGAGCATAGTATGTTGGTGATCTCTTGGTTCCATGTGTTCTGTTTGCCAGTGGGCAGAGTATACCATACTGTGCAGACAGGTTAGACAGTTTATTGTAGGCTGCTGAAAGCAAATTAAAAAACCATTAGCTTGGTGGGAAACTAGCTCAGAATGCAATCCACACGTGAGATGAAGTATTTACATAGCCAGGAGATAAACCAAGGAAAATATTGTGCCCTTTGTGTGTGCCTCCGAGTGTGCAGGCACATATAGAGCTGCTGTCCATTTGTCAACTTCCAAGATTTACTCTGCTGCTTCTGGCAAAGGACACCCTAATGATTTAATAGCTTGCCAACACCTACACAGAAAAACAAGGACTGGCATTTCCTCATTTCTTATTTTCTTAGCTTTAAAAGGGAATTCCTATTCTAAGTCACTGGAACCTGGAAATCGAACGTTAGTTATCCCTTGACTTGACTGCAGTGTCTGAATCTGAGCATGATGAATGTTATAAATTTCCTGATATGTAAACACAGAGTTGCTACTCTTTCAGAAAAAAAAAACAACATTGAGTTCATGTCCTAAAGCTTAAATGTTTGCTTCAGACCATTGCTCTGAGCCAATTTCAAATGGAGTGAAACGGTTTTGTTTCTGTTCCATGAACCTGTTGAGCTGAAATGCCTGCTTGAGCAATCCAGTGCTTGGTTGCCACATTTACATTTGACATGGTGAAATTGTTTGAAGGGTTTTCCTGGTGAAGAAGACTGCATTTCTTATGCAGAGAATTATTCTCTAGGCACCCTTTGACAGTCATAAGTTCCCTAAAAGCAGAGACCATGTCCTTTTCTGATCAGCCAATTCTAAGGTACCCAGTATATTATCTGGATCACTGTCACTTTAGTTGATCCATGTTCAGAAAAGTTAACCATGATTTGGGAAGAAAGTGATAGACAACTTAACCATCAGAACAATACCTTGGGTATCCTAGCATTTTACCCCAGAGTGGAATAAAATAGCATAGTGGTATAAGGTTGTGTGTCTCAGTGTACACGTATAATATGCATCTGACTACCTAAAACTTGTTAAATACAGATTCTGATTCAGTAAGTCCAAGATGGAGCCTGAGTTTGTGCAAGCTCCTGGGTGATATAATGCTGCTGTACAATGACCATATTTTGAGTAGCAAAATTAGAATTATGCTGTTCAATGTACTAAGCACTATCCAGTTGTGGTTATTAACCATTTGAGATGTGGTCAGTACAAACTCAGATGTGGTATAAATGTAAAATACACAGACCTGAAAGACTTAAGAAAAAAGTATAAAGTATTTTATCAGTAATTTTAGATTGATTATTGAATTGATAATATTTTGCTATAATGGTTAAATAAAACATTCTTAAAATTCATTTCACCTGCTTTTTTAATATGGCTACCCAAATAATTTAAATTATATATATATATATATATATATATATATATATATATATATCACATTATCTTTCTTCTAAACAGCAGGAATCAGGAAATTTAAATAAAGGAGCAGATCACAAATAGTTTAGGTTTTTCAGACTAAATTGTCTCTGTCCCAACTATTCAACTCTATTGTTGTAGCACAAGCAAGTTGTGTTCCAACAAAACTTTACTTACAAAAGAAGTAGAAATGGTAGCCTTACAAACTAAACAGCCTACAGTCATGCTGAAAACCAACAGTCTGGTTGCCACCAACAGGGACCCTTTAGCACTGGAGCACCTTCAAAGCCTAATTCCCAATGAATTATTATTTCTCTTCTCTGGTTGTTCCTTCAAAGGTCTCACTTGCAAAGCTTTCTTTATTACACTTGATTCAAGACCACACTCAATGTGAAAAGTATTTCCTTAGGTCATTTGTCAGAAACAATTAGAAGCAAATGATTAAATTCACAACTGCCCAATGCAATAGATAACAGCTGGGACAAACCTTAAACTAAAAAGATTAAAAGTAAACTGGGCATTGCAGTCAGGGTTTCCAAGGGAATGGATTTAACACAAGACATATAATTTATTATAATTTAATTTTATAATATTCACCCTAAAAGTCAAATGCAGAAGACTGCAAGAAATCTGGCTACACACTAGAGACCCAAAGAATTCAGCTGAGAGCCTGGATCCCATATCAGTATCCTGCACAAGTATAGCTAGAGGCTTACAACCCTTGACAGTGTCTCTTGCAAGTCTGTATCAAGGATCTGCACTGGGAAGGCCCAAAGGTCAGTGGTGGAAGCTAGAATGGCTGTGCCCGAAGGCTGAGGAATCTACACTGGAGCCAGGAAGTGATACTTAAGGTAAGGACCAGAGTTCCCCCAAAGAGAACTACAGCCATCCTCAGCCTCAGTGAGGACTCACATTCCTCCAATGATGTGAACAACTGAATTCAAATCAGGAAAACCAGTGTGACAAGCTGTTCCAGGAGAATCAACAGCATATGATCTTCCCCTCCAATTTTCCTTTTATGCTGTTAGGCATTCTACTCCCAGAACCAAACAGATTCATTTCACTTGGGTGTTACAAGTTGATCATTTGTTAATATGCCACACTAGGGAATGAAATCTCCATAGAGGATTTGAAAAGCTGCAGCATATTCCTGGGAATTTAGAAGGTCATGGGGTGGTATGCATGCCCAAGGCTGTGCAAATGGTTAGAAAGATCCTAAGAAGACCTAAAAATTCTCACCTCTGTCTTATTTTCCACCTTTGTTAAGGGATAAGGCAGACTAATCAAGTGCCTGGCACAGAACATCTTGGGAAAGACTTGAAGACTAGTGATGAATATACAGCGGAGGGATTAGAGTGTGTGCCTAGCATTCACAAAACCCTACGTTCCAGCCCATTAAAACACACACACACACACACACACACACTTACTAGTTAGGAAATCTGTCTAATCATTAGCTGGCCATTAAGCTAATCAAACAGAAATTTTAGTGACCATACAAAGAATACAGACCTTACAGAATTATTGCAAAAAATAACTAAATGAACACCACAAGTAGCAAAAGAAACGCTGATTTGTACAGTTACCATGTTATATAATGAAAAATAATATCTTGTTTTCAGTAAAAATTACAAAACATGCAAAGTAACAAGAAAGTATGACTAATACATAGGGGGCAATCAATCTATATAAACCGTCTCTGAGAACATCCAAGCATTGGAATTATTACACAAAGACTTTAAATCATCTAGTTTTAAATATGTACAAAAAAACCTGAAGAAGTCCACATTTACGTCTCATGCATGGATATTTAGAAAAAAAGATATGGCCTGAAAATAGAGGACAGACTATTAAGGAAGGAGACAGGAACTTGGGGGTAGGGAGTAGGGAGAGAGGGAGGGCAAGAAAAGGCAGTATAGGTGGATATGATCAAAGTACAATATATGCGTGTATAGAAAACATCACTGTAAAGCCCATTAATTTGTACAATTAACATTATTGAATAGTTGTAATAAAAATTAAATAAATCAGGAAGCAAGATCCAACAATATTCTGCATAAAAGAAACACATTTAATACAAAAAGAAATCCATAGACTGAAAGACAAAGGCTGGAAACAATGCTCCATGCAACAGGAACCCAGAAAAAAACAGGAGTAGCTATTCTATTTGCAGACAGAGTGAATTTCAAGCCAAGACTGATTAAAAGAGATAAAGAAGGTCACTACATCCTTGTAAAGTGAACAATCCAAGAAGAAGAGATAACAATTATAAATATATATGCAACAAATACCAGTGGACTCAACTATATAAAACAAATATTAATGGACATGAAAACTCAAATAAGCACTAAAATATAATTGTTTTGGAGGATCTCAATACCCCACTATCACAAAAAGACAGATTGACTAAACAAAAATTCAAAAATGAAATATTAGAATTGAATCAAACTTTTGAACAAATGGACTAGTAGACACCTACAGAGTGTTCTGTTCCACAATATCAGAATACACATTCTTCTAAACTGCACATGGGACATTCTCCAAAATAGACCACTCTCTACCTCATAGAATATGCTTAAGTAAATACAAAAGAATTGAAATTATCCCATGCATATTATCAGACCATAGTGCAATAAAATTGGAAATCAATGGTAAAAGAAACCATATGAATTCCATAAACATATGGAAATTAAATAGCACCATTAAGAATGACCAATGAGTAACAGATGAAATTAAAGAAAGAATTATATAGTTTTTACAGTTGAATGAGAATGACAATACAACATACCGGAATTTAATGGACATAATGAAAGCAGTCCTAAAAGGGAAACTCATAGAAGTAAATAGCCATATCAGGAAAAGAGAGCAAGTGCAAATAAACAACTTAATGGTGAACCTCAAACTTCTAGAAAAAGAAAAGCTAAGCCAAAAAGCTGGTATGAGGAAGGAAATTATAAAGATCAGAGCAGAAATTAACACACTGGAGACTAAAAAAATGGTACAAAGAATCAATGAATCATCTAGGTGTGGTAGCACACTCCTGTCATCCCAGCACTCAGGAGGCTGAGGCAGGAGGATTGTTGGGAGTTAAAAACCAGCCTTGGCTACAAAGTGAACTCAAGGCCAGGTGGAATTGCATAGTGAGACCCTGTCTTAAAAAATATGAATCAATGAATCAAAGAGTTGGTTCTTTGAAAGATTAAATAAAATTGACAACCCCTTATCCAATCTTATAAAAAAAAAGAAAAAACAAACCTACACAATTAGGATTGAAAAGGATAAAATCACAATGGACCCTGAAGAAATCCAGAAGATCATCTATACCTACTTTGAAAACTTGTATTCTAATTATATGGAAAATGGTAATTCATATGTATTACCAAAGCTGAATCAAGAGGATATAAAATTCCAAAATAAACCAATTCCAGTCAATGAAATTGCAGATACAATTTAAAACTTGCCAACAAAGAAAAGCCCAGGCTCTGATGGATTCACTGCTAATTTCTACAAGAAATTTAGGGAAGACCTGACACCACTACTTCTCAAACTCTTTAATGAAATTGAAAGGGAAGCTATATTCCCAAATTCATTCCTGGAAGCAAGTATTACCCTGATACCAAAACCAGAGAAGGACCCAGCTAAGAAAAAGGATTACAGACAAATATCCCTGATGAACATAGATGTAAAAATCATCAATAAGATACTAGCATACATGTATGTTTAAGTGTGTGGGATTGATAACCATATTTCTAGGCTCTTGTTGGATTGGTGAATAGATCTGTTTGCACTCTCACTGCTTGAGTGTCCACTTTGTGTGCTTTTAATTTTGTAACTTGAAAAACTATTTCTAAAAGAACAATATGTAATTTATCAATTAGTGATTTCTTACTGTTTATCTTCTTTTCTTGAAATTCTATAATATTTCTACCTTTTTTCTGTTTTCTTTCCTCTTTAAATAAGAAAAAGATACTAGCAAACAATACAGCAAATCATCAAGATTATACCATGACCAAATGGGACTTATCCCAGGGATGCAGGGAGGGTTAAACATACATAAATCAATAAATGTAATACATTTATTAACAGAACCAAGGACAAAAATCATATTATCATCTCAATAGATGCAGAAAAAGCTTTTGACAAAGTCTTGCATCCATTCATAATAAAAATCCTACAAAGGATTGGAATACATGGTCTTTATCTCAGTCTGATAAAAGCCATCTATGACAAACCAACAGCCAACATCATACTAAATGGAGAAGAACTGAAAGCTTTCACTCTAAAATCAGAAACAAGACAAGGATGTCCACTATCTCTATCCTTTTTCAACATAGTCCTGGAAACTTTAACCAGAACAGTTAGACAAGAGAAGAAATAAAAGGAATAATGATAGGAAAGAAGAAATTAAATTATCATTATTTGAAGATGACATAATGTTCAAATGGAAGACTCCAAAACCTCCACTAAAAAACTGCTAGATTTGGCTGAGCATGGTAGTGCACTCCTGTAATCCCAGCACTCAGGACGCTGAGGCAGGCAGGTCATTGCCAGTTCAAGACCAGCCCAGGCTACAAAGTAAGCCCAAGGCCAGCCTGAACCACACAGCAAGATCCTGTCTCAAAATGACAAAAAAACACCTGCTAGATTTAATGAGAAAATGGAGTAACATAGCTGAATACAAGGTCAACACTCAAAAATCAATAGTCTTCCTATACATGAAAAACAAACTCAAGAGACAAATTATGGAAACACTTTCACAATAGCATACAAAAAATGAAATACATAGGAATCAATCTAACAAAGGATGTGGAAGACCTCTACATTGAAAATTTTAGTACTCTGAAAAAGGATATTGAAGAAAGGGTACCAGGGAATGGAAAGACATCTGTTGCTCTTGGGTAGAAAGATCCAAAGTAGTGAAAATGCCCATACTTTGAAAACTATTATACAGATATAATGCAATTCCAATCAAAATGCCAACAGCATATCTCATAGAATTACAGAAAACAATCCTAAAATTCATTTGGAGTCAGAAGAGACCTAGAATAGCAAAGGCAATTCTGCATAACAAAGGCAAAGCAAGGGGCATCATAACTGACTTGAAATTATACTGTAAAGCTATTGTGATTTTTTAAAAAACAGCATGGTACTTGCAAAAAAAACAGATCTGAAGTTCAGTGGAACCACTCCATTCACACTAAGCCACCGTATCTCTCACAAAGGAGCCAAACACATTCAAGAAATATAGCATCTTTAATAAATGGTGCTGGAAAAACTGGCTCTGCAAGTGCCAAAGATTAAAATTAGACCCGTATCTTTTACCTGCACTAAACTAAATTCAAAATGGATCAAAGATCTAAATATTAAAAAAGAAACATTAAATCTTCTGGAAGATACAATGGATAAAACCCTTGAAGACATTGGTGTAGGCAAAGACTTTATGAATAAAATTCTGTTCCAACAGGAACTATCACAAAGAATCAACAACTGGGATCTCATCTTATCAAAAAGCTTTTGCACAGCAAGAGAAATCACCAACAGAGTTGAGGAGACAACCCACATTGTGGGAAAAAATGTTTGCCAGCTTTTCCTCAAAGAATTTCTATAAAGAACATAAAAAATTAGACCTCTCAAATTTAGAGACCCAATCCAAAAATGGGCATCTGAGATGCATTACATACTCCTCAGATGAAGAAATACAAACAGCAAATAAATATGTAAAAAAATGTTCAACATCACTGGTCATTTGAGAGATGCAAATTAAAACAACACTGATATTCTATCTCACCCTGGAAAGAATGGCTATCATCAAGAAATCAACCAATCAGTTTCCCATGCTCCTATACTTTTTTATCTATGTCTCCTCTAGCTATACTGAGCAACTTCTTTATTAAGGTTATCATTTCTTTGTTATGTGAGAGATTATTTCTAATTTGATTTCCCCTATAGCCTCATGGATTTGTTTCTTTATTTCACTTGCTATCTTTTCAGAAATTTCAGGTGTATGATTTTTAAAGTCCTCTATTTCAATGTTTCCTGTACGTGTTCCTGATGGACTAGATGTTTGAGATTGCATTTTGTTTTTTCATTTTGTCATTTTCACCTTTCGGGCTAATATTTGGTCTTTCAATCCCACTTAGTCTCAACTATCCATAATGCATTCTTAGCGTCCTACTGTGTGGTTGATGTTTGTCCAATTGCTGGATACCACAATGGAGAGGAGGGCCAGTCACCTGAATACCTCCTGCAGGGCCTGTTGGGTGAGTCCAATATTCTTGTTAGGCTGACTAGCCTAGGAGTATTGATGTAAGTCAAGCCTTAGTTCTCACTGTTACTATGTCTTCAGGTTGTTCCAGGCCACCAATCTCCCTGTCAATAGTGTTGGTCTCAGATGGGACCCTACTTTATCACTGGGTGTCTCATAAACCCTTTCAATTTTCTCCAGGTTGGGTGAGGCCTTATTGGCATATTCTTCAACCCACCTGATGTTCTCTGTATGGAGGAAGGACTCCCCCACACTCTTGCCAGGCTCTCCAAGGTCCTACAGCTGGAGGGAACTTTGCTACTGCTCCTGTTTACCCACTGAAGTCCTCTGTTTTAGGGGCAAACTCACCACACTGATAAAAGCCTGCTGAGGTCCTCTGTTTGGATGAGGGGTTACTGAGTCTCCCATCAACCCAGCAAGGTTAATCCACTGCATTCCAAGATTCTGAGAGAAGGAGGGACAGCCAAAGATCCACAGCAATACTAAGTCCAGGAGGTGGGGGAGGGTGAGTGAGGTGGGATGGCAGGCACAGAGAGGCCACCCTCTGCAGGCCTGTAGTCTGAGGGGGAAGGGCATTTGCAGAGAGGCTGCCCTCTGGAGGCCCCTGGGTCTGAGGGGGGAGGGAAGACTAATTTGTTTAGACAATTACATGCTGATATCTTGTACTTTGAGTAACAAATTCAAAGATAATAATTTGCAGTGTAGTAGGCATTTACTCTCTTATTACCTTGTTTTGAAATTTGTTTTTTTCTCTTTAAAATAAAATTTAAAGGAAAATATGACAAAAGTGTCTCACCAAATACAGAGTATCATTAAAGATATGAATTATCTTTTTAAAGCACCAAATAGAAATTTTGTGGTCAAAAAGAAAATATCTGAAATAAAAATTCACTAGATGAGCTCAAGACCAGATATGAGCAGGCAGAATAAGGAATTAGCAAACTTGAGGACAGACCAATTGATGTTATCCAGTCTCAGGACCAGAAAGAAAAAAGGAATGAAGGAAAATTAGCATGGCTTCAGAGAGTCATGAGACCATATCAAGCATACTAACATATACTTCATGGAAATACCAGAAGGAAAGGGAAGAAAGAGTATCTGAAGGCATAATGACCCAAAACTTCCCAAATATGATGAAGGATACTAATCTGTACAAACAAGAACCTCAGCAAACTCCAAGTAGTATCAACTCAAAGAGCTCCACATGAGATATATCATAAATTCCCAAAGCCAAAAACAGAGAAACACAACTTGAAAGAAGGAAGATAAAAAAATTTTCCCAATTATGTACAAGGAATACTCACTCAGTAAGATGCTGACTTCTGATCAGAAACCAGAGGTGTGGAAGGCAATAGAAAGACATTTATGTTGAAAGAAAAAGAAAAAAACCTGTCAACTAAGAATTCTATATCTATCAAAACTACTCACTACAATGAAATGGAAATTAAGATATTCACAGACAAAGAAACACTTTATCTATTAGATTCCATTGCTACAGGAAATATGAAATCTGCCCTATCAGAAATATTATGGGGTAGGAGTATAGCTTAGTGGTACAGTGCATGCAAAGCATGTAGGAGTCCCTGAATTCTGAATTCAATCCCCAGCACCAAAAAGAGAGAAAGAAAGGGAAATAATGGGAAAAAGGAGAGGGGAGGGGAGGAAAGGGAAAGGAAGGAAGAAGAAAGAAAGGAGGAAGAAAGAAAAAGAGGAAGGGAGGAAGAAAAGGAGGGAGGGAAAAGAGAAGGAATGCAGGGAAGGAGCGAGGAAGGGAAAGACTAAAGGGAATCCCTAATGACACTAGACAGTGACATGAATTCACATAAAGAAAAAAGACTACCAGTGAGAATTACTATATAAGTAAACAGAAGTAAAAATGTATTACTCTTTGTGACTCTTTTTCTTCTAAATGAGTTAAAAGATAGCTGCAAAAATAAAAATTATAAGTCTGGTTTAATAAATGCACAATATTAAAGGTACAATTTGGATGGCAGTAAAGACACAACAGAGGGATGTGGGAATAGAGCTGTAAAGAAGCAAAGTATATGTTACTGAAGTTAGTATTAATTCAAACTATTGTTAAAAGTTAAAGGCTGGGTATTTAGTTCAGTGGCTCAAGTGCTTCCCTAATAAGTGCAAGGTCATGAGTTCAATCCCTGCTACAAAAAAAATTTAAAATAAAAGTACAAATTTAAAAAGTTAAAATTTTAATTATAATTCCCAGGCAACCATTAAGAAAAACATATACATGCACATGCATATATTTATAAATGATGGATCCATACATTTTTTTATTTTAAAGAAAATATAACAAAACAAAAACAGAGCAAAGCAAATCAAAACAGAACAATGCAAGCAACACAGGACTTCAAAACAAGACAACAGGAAATTAACAGTGGCTACCATAATATCTCTTATTTTCTTCAAAATAGTTGTCCATACCTTCACATACAATAAAATCAAACAAAACAAAATAGTATAAAACTAATAAAAACAAAAAAATAAAAGCATTATGAGACTTCAAAACAAGACAACAGGAAATCAACAATGGCTACCATAATGTCTCTTGTTTTCTTCAAAATAGTTGTCCATACCTTCACACATAATGAAATCAAATAATATAAAAAAAAAACTAAAACCAATAAAAACAAAAGAATGAAAGCATTATAGGACTTCAAACCAAGATAATGGGAAATGAGCAATGGTTACTATAATGGTCAAATTTTCTTCAAAATAGTCATCCATACTATCACACATAATAAAATAAAATAAAACAAAAATTAAACTATTCAAAACTAAAGAATAAAAGAATTACAGGATTTCAAAACAAGATGATAGGAAATTAAAAGTGGCTACTATAATGTCTTGTTTTCTTCAAAACAGCTGTTCATACCATCACACATAATAAAATCAAAACAAAACAGAATAAAACCAATTGAACAAAAGAATGAAAGCATTATGGGACTTTAAAACAAGACAATTGCTGGGTGTGGTAGCTCACGCCTGTAATCCCAGCACGCTGGAGGCTGTGGCAGGAGAATCGTTGTAAGTTTAAGACCAGCCTGGGCTATACAGTGAGCTTAAGGCCTGCCCAAACTGCATAGAGAGACTCTGTCTCAAAAAGACTAAATAAATAGAGATTGCAAGATGGCCGACTGAGTGATGGCATGATAAGAGAGCCTCTCTGAAAAAAAAAATACTCAGACACTGAAATCTGACAACATGGAGAAAACCAGACCAAAGGAGAGGAATTCTCATTACCCAGGAAGAAACTGAGGAACAAGAAAAAGAAAAAGAAGAAGAAGAAGCACGGATGGAGGGCTGGAGCTGGGCAGGCCCTGGTTACTGTACTGGCACACCTCAGCCTCAGGTGACTCACCATTGAGCTGAGATCACGGCCCTGCTGAGAGCGGGGGTTAGTCAGCTCCAGACCCTCGGCTGGGGGAGGCCCTGCAACAGGGAGTGGAAACAGGCAGTCGAGCTGCGTGAACTTTGGTGAGTGAGGGGAACTGGATTCCCCAGATTGGGAGGAATGGCTAGATGACATTTTGGAGTTGGGCAGGGCCAGCTTGAATCAAAACCGGAGGCAGCATCTGTCAACGACTCCTAGTCCAAAGCATATTGGTGGGATCTGCTCAGGCAGGGCCATGCCCCTGGTTGAAACCCAATAGCCAGGGATCAGGCTGCTGTGAGCCAGTGGCATCCTCAGGGAAAACATGAACTTGCTGAAGCATAAACTGGTTGACTGACATAGGGGGAGGGGCTGGCTCTCAGCTTGCACCTCACAGATCTGCAGCGGACTAGGGTGTGGCGCTTCCCTAACAAGTGGACTGCAGAAAAAACTGTAGGCATTACGAAAGTCCCAGAGACCTCCACCACCCACTCATCTGAAGGGGGCCAGAAACATGACCAGACAGAAAAGGTCTCTAACTGTGGATGACAAAGGTCTCTAACTGCAGAACCAGGGAAGGTGAGTCCAGCATAGGTAAATGTAAAGGAGGTTGAGAGCAGCAAACCTGTAATATCAGAGACAGCCTCATCAGAAATAAATACCTCCGTGACCTCATCAACAAATTTAAAGCTGAAATTCTAGCTCAGGTGAAGCAAGATATAAGAAGATTAATAAAAGCAGTCCTGGGTAATCCTCAAGTAGACAAGAATGAAAGAATAGAGGAACTCAGAGAAAGGAGAGAAGCCTTTGATGAAGAATATAAACAAAATCTAGAATATATGAAACAGATCCAAAAGAATATCAGGAAATTAAAAACTCCATTGAAACCTGGCAAAACCTTTGAACAGAAACTAAAGACAAACTTCCAAAACTTGAAGATAGATTTGCAACATATGATCGTGAAAGGAAAGATCTCTTAAAAATAACAAGGAACCAGGAAGCAATGATACAAAGGCTAGAAGATGACAAGAGGATTTATAACCTAAGAATAAATTATGTAAATGAAGATGCAGCAACAAATACAAATGAAATAAAAAGTCTATTCACAGAAATAATTAAGGAAAACTTCACAAACATAGGTAACGGAAGTGAAGTTCAGATAAATGAGGCATACAGAACTCCAGCCAGCTACAACCAAAACAGATCTACACCCAGACATATAATAATCAGGATCCCAGAAATCCATCACAAGAACAGGATGTTAAAAGCAGTCAGAGAAAAGAAACATATTACCTATAAAGGAAAACTCATCAAAATCACAGTGGATTTCTCAATGCAAACCATCAAATCAAGAAGAGTTTGGAGCAAAATATTCCAAGCCCTGAAAGAAAATAACCTCCAACCCAGCATTATGCACCCTACAAAACTGTCTCTCAAAATTAATGGAGAGACAAGATATTTCCACAACAAAGAGGAACTGGGGGAGTTTGTGACCACCAATCCAAACCTACAAAGAATATTGAAGGACATTCTAGAGAGAGAGAAGTAAATCACCAGGGTTCCAGGAACAATGGCAGACAGGCCTCAAAGAAAGGGGCAGACAGTGGAATGAAGGAGAAAAGTAAACAAACAACGACAGAAAAATAGCATAGCAGAGATAAGACAGAGAAGATTGGTTATATCACTGTTTTATCTTGACTGATTTTATTTGAATCTGGTATGCTTGAGAGTGTCGAGTATGAGAGTAGAGGCAACTACTCTGAAGATGACAGGATTCAATAGCATACCCATTCTGGTTTGATTGTTAACTGCCTTTGAAGTCCTATAATGTCTCCAATGTTTAGATTTTGTTAATAGTGCAATGCAATGCTAAGTTTAACTATACTATTTTTGATGATATAGAAAATTTTATTGAAAATAACAAGAGACATCATAGTAACTACCATAGATCACCTAGTATTGTGGTTTTATATGTCCTTTCCATTTCATGTTTCTCTAGGAATTTGTATTGTTCACTGGTTTTGTTTCTCCCTCTAATACAGAAAGGCTAGGTATATGTGTAGAGACTTATTCATGTGTAGAACTTCTAAGTAGTTTACAAGAATGAATTATAGTTATTGTAAAGAAAGAGAGGAAAAGAAGGTATTCTAAAGGATATAACTGCATGTATGTTTGAGTGTGTGGGATTAATAATCATGTTGCTAAAGTTTTAGTTGGATGGATGAACAAAACTGATTGCAGTCTCACTGTTTGGATGTCCACTTTTTAGGCTTTACTTTTGTAACTTGAACAACTACTTCAAAGAGGAAAATATGTAATTATCAGCTAGTGATTTCTTACTGGTTACTATTTTTGTTTTTTCTGTTTTGTTTTGTTTTTGAGATTTTGTAGTATTTCTACCCTCTTTCTGTTTCAAAATTTTTTTCTTTAAATTAAAAAAAGAAAGACTAAATAAATAAATAAAATAAAACAAGACAATTGTTACCATAATACATCCCATTGTCTTCAAAATAGCTGCCCATACCATCAGAAACCATAAAATCTAACAAAACAAGACAGAACAAAACCAAACCTAACAAAATTATGAAAAGAATACAAGAATTCAAGACAAGACAATAAGAAATTAACAGTGATCACCTTCCCCTGCTAGGTGTTTCCTCCCCTATAACTTTCATAATATCTGTTGTGCTTTTTGGATCCCACTAACTCCTTCTGTTTTTTATGCTGTGGTTCACCCATATGAGTTCAAGCCATTTCACCCATGAACATGATCTCCAGTTGCATCCATTTACCTATAAGAACATTAAGATTATCCTACTTTATAGCTGGGTAGCTTTCTATTGTATGAAAACACCATGTCTTCCTTATCATTCTGCAGTTGATGGGCAAGTTACCCTTGCTTTTTTCTGGACTCCTATTGCATGAAACAGTTGTTTTCTCTCCTTTGATTTTCAGTCTATGAATTTCCTTTTGAGTTAAATTTGTTTCTTGTATACAGTATATTGATGGATCTTGTTTCTTGATCCAATCTCCTTTTGTTTCTTTTTATTTGATGAATTGAGGCCATCTACATTAATGGCTACAACCAGCATACATTGGTTTATCTCTGCCATGCTGTCCTCCTGCTGTTGGCCCTCCACTTTTCTCCTTCATTCAATTGCCTGTCCTGTTTGGCAACCTCCTCTGCTGCTATTCCTGGAACCATGGTCATCTTTATCTCACTCTAGAATGATCTCAGGACTCTCTGAAAGGTTCGTTTGGTGGCCATGAATTCCTTCAGTTGTTCTTTATCATGGAAGTATCTTATTTTTCCATCAAGTCTGAAAGATAGTTTTGCAGGATACCTCAATATAGGTTGGAAGTTGTTTTTTTTTTTTTCAGGATTTGAAACACTTCACTCTGAACTCTTCTTGACTTGATGGCTTGTATTGACGAGTCTGCCATGATTCCAATGGGCTTTCCTTTACAGTGGATCTGTTTCTTTTCTGTAACAGCTTTTAGTATTCTGTTGTTGTGCTGAATTTCTGGGATCTTGATTATTATATGTCTGGGTGTAGAGTTACTTTGGTTATGCCTAGTTGGAGTTCTATATGCCTCACTTATCTGTATGCCAGATCTTTTTCCCATATTTGGGAAGTTTTCTGCTATTACTTCTGTGAATGGCCTTTTTATTTCACTTGTGTTGACCCCTGTTTCTTCACTGATACCTATTACCCTTAAATTATGCTTCTTTTCATCATCTTGCAGCTGTTGAATTATTATTATTTCCTGATTCCTTGTTATTTTTAAGAGATCTTTACTTTTGTGATCACTAGCTGTGATCTTGTCTTCAAAATCTGAAAGTCTATCTTCAGTCTCTTTCAAGCAGTTTTGCCAGCTTTCAATTGACATTTTAATTTCCTGGATATCTCTTTGAATGTGTTTCATGCATTTTAATTCCTTTCTATATTGTTCATTCAAGGTTTCCATCATTTTGCTCTTTTTACCTATGACTTCTTTAGATATACTCAGCAATTCTTTCATTGTTTATGATTTCTTCTTTTACCTGAGACATTATTTCTGATTTGATTACAGTCTCATGAAGTTGTTTCTTTACTTCAGTTGCTAGCCTCTTGGAGATTTCAGGTGTGTGACTTCCATTTTATTCCATGATTATATCTCCAAGACTTGTTCATGTGTGGCCTGGAGGTCTGAGATTGCCTTTTGCTCCTTTGTCTTGACATTCTCCTGGGTTCCTCCCAAGAAGCTGGTTGTGGGGCCCCAGATATTTTCCATGTTGGCTTCCCCTAGGCAGTGTAGAGGGATGGGACAGGCACCCATCCCTGAACCCAGGTTCCCAGAGAGGTAGCAGGGCATGAGGCTTCCCTGTTGGCCAGGGGTGTGTGGTGATGGTGCTGCTTCTTCTCCAGGCCTGAAAATCTACACTGGGACTCCTGCAATGGTGGCAGGCACATAGGGGTGTGTTTTTCTGATTCTCCCAGTGAGCAATGGCCACCCAAAGGAAGCAAGAGTCTCCAATGGTGGCCTGTCGGTGCACAGGAATTACCTGGCTGTGTGTCCCTTCTCTTGCTGGCTGCCCACAGGAAAACAAGCCTTCAGATGGTGGCAGCAGGTAAGCAGAGGCTGATCAGCTGTGGCTCCCTGCCCATGCTGACTGTCTGCAGGAAGCAAGGGTCTCCATTGGTGGCCTGCAGGTGCATGGGGCTTATCTGGCTGCCTGCCCTTGCCCACACTGGTTGTCCACAGGAAGCAAGCCTTCTAATGATGTGGGCAAGCAGGCAGAGGCAGATCTCTGCATTCATATACACATAAATGAACAAGAGAATTAAAATGATACATTAGAGGCTATCTGTTAATAGAGGAATAAAAAAGTTTTATATATACAAAAAACAAAGAGCAATAGTGCATGCATAAACCATGGTCTATAGTAATTTCATTAAATATAAATGATAAAACACTCCAATTGAAAGTTAGAGATTGGCAAGTGGATTTTTTGTTTCAAAATCTCCTTCCTCCATCCCTTAATTCTTTGCTTGCTTTTTTACTTCCTTCCTTCATTCCTTCCTGCCTTCCTGCCTTCTTTCCTTCCTTGTGCTGAGAATAGATCCCAGAGCCTCATGCATACTAGGCAAGCATCTTACCACTGAACTGTATCCCTAGGCCCTTTTTAATTTTTTTGAGACAGGATCTTGCTGGACTTGAACTTGTGATCCTCCTTCTACAGCCTTCCAAGTAGCTGGAATTTCAGGCATGTACCACCATGCCTGGTGACAAATAGATTTTTAAGGATCCATTGCTTAGCATGCATGAGACCCTAGGTGATCCCCAACAATAAAAACAATCTCAATTATTTTATTGTGCTGTTCATAGAAAAATTATTTAAATTAAAAGGCATACATAGGTTGACAGTAAAAGGATAGTGTAAGAAAATTAATAAATGAACACATGGACAAAATATACATTCTTGTCAAATGCATATAAAATATTTTCCAAGGCAGCAAATGTTAGGCGCAAAATGTCAATAAATTTTAAATGACTGAAATCATACAAAAGTGATACTTTATGGTATATCTGAGATTCCAGGATCTTGTATAGAAGGAGCAAAAACTTACAAGTGTACATCAAAAGGTAAAAGAAGAAGGATCTACAATTATTGAGGATGACAGAAGATGTGCTCAGGACAGGCATGAACAGAGAAGTGGTATTGGGGGCCACAGGGAAATAATAAGCAGACAGATAAGTCACACTTTGGATTTTAAAAGAAGGGCACCCTAGCCTGGGTGTCTTTCTTGGGTCTGTAGGTAAGGTTGACAGGAATAATTGACAGGGTGCTGAGTCATCTCAGGGGCATCATAACATATGTTATCATATGTCTCGTGGTTCACTCTGATTAAATTACATACATGAGGTGCAGTCCATATTTATTAACCTTTAATAAAATTTGAATGGAGAAATGATTACTGAAGATTAGGCCACATGATCTAACATGCATGTGCTTTGCCTGGAGCTTCAAAGATTTCCTGGGCCTTTGTTAGTTATTTTGTGGTTATATCAAAACAATGGAAGGAACATTGGCTCTGGGATGTTGCCCAAATCTCAGTGGGTGGAGAGGAATAGTCTCTCAGACTGAATTGTGCTACCTGTACTAAAAGTACTTTGGAAATAAATTAGATGAAAAGGGATGAAGTTAAAAAATCAATAAAAGAAGGAAACTTGAGGAATTCACAGATATATGGAAATTTAAAAGCACACTGCTAAGTAAATACTTGGGTTACACTAGAAATTACAATAAAAATTAGAAAATACTTTGAGATGGCTTTAAAACATGACAACACTTATGGAATACAGTGGTATCATAATTTATGAACTTAATTTGTTTTACAATTTCGGGGAAGATGACCATGTGTGTGTTTGTGTGGGGAAGGTAGCTGTGTTTGTGTTTGTAACTAAATGTGGAGTTATGAACAGAAGCAAAATTTTATTGAATGCTTCTGTTTGAGAACCTAATTGTTTGGAAATAGAAGCAATAGTGAAACAAGGCATTATTGTATAATGAAAGCAATATTTCAGGAAAATTTGTAGCTGCAAATATAATTGTAAAAAAGAAGAAATTTCACAAATTGATAACCTAGCCTTTCACTTTAAGAAAATAAAAAGAATTCACCTTAAGAAAATAAAAAGAATTGTACTGCAAAAATAATTGTACTACTAATAAAAATTAAAATTTTGTAGAAACAAAAAGAAAATAGAAAAAGAAGAGAAAACTAAACCTAAAACAAGCAAAAGAAAGAAAGTAATAAAAATTAGAGAGAGAGAAATGAAGTACAGAATAGAAGAACATCCCTAAGATGAATGTAATGTATTGCAAACATATACTAATAAAAAAACCTAAAATAGAAGCATGGTATTTATTTTTTTCTTTCTACTAATGCATGGTTGTGGTACATAATGTTTATATTCCTTGTGAGAAATTCGTACATGTATATAACACATGTTAATTACTTTTTATTGCTCTTCCCCTAATTTCCCTGCCTCCTCACTCCAACTCTATTGTCCAATCATTTGCAAAAGATCTATCTCCTGGTTTCCTATTATCTTTCTTTTTTTATTTTAAAGAGAATAAAACAAAAGAGAACAGAACAAAGCAAATCAGAACAGAACAATGCAAGCAACACAGCAGTTCACAACAAGAAAACTGGACATCAACAGTAGCTACCATAATGTCTCTTTTGGCCTGCCCAGCTCCCTAAAACACTGGACTAGTTTCACCATGCGAGGTGAGTTTCAGCCCTCTGGTGCTGGCCAGGGGGAGAGTTTAAGACCATCACTCCCAGCTATTAAGTGCCCACCCAGCTCCCTAAAAGACTGGACTAGGCTCGGAAGGTTCCATGGGCCTGACTAGACCACGCCCAGTGACCTTCTTTCAAGCCGGGACCCAAGGCTGCAAAAGGGAGCCAAGGCCTTGCGAGGGAGTCAGGGCTGCGTGAGAGGAGTACCAGCACACCAGTGCTGGCCCAAGGAGAGTTTAAGACCATCGCTCCCAGTGGTTAAGTGCCCGTCCAGCCCCCTAAAACATTGGACTAGGCTCTGCAGGTTTTGTGAGCCTGAGTGGACCACACCCAGCGACCTTCTTTCAATCTGGGGAGCCAAGACCACGTGAGGTGATTTCCAGCCCACCAACACTGGCGAGGGGAGAGTTTAAGACCATCGCTCCCAGTGATTAAGGACCTGCCCAACTTGCTAAAACACTGGACTTGCCTTGGGAGGTCCTGTGGGCCTGACTGGGCCACACTCAGTGACCTTCATTCAGTCCCAGTAGCTGAGGGCACAGGAGGTGACTTCCAACACACCTGAGTGGAAGCTTTGGAACATCTGAAACATGGAAATATAGGAAAATGACAAGACGGAAGACCAAAATGCAATCTCAAACCTTCAGCCCATCCCAAGAAAGCCTAAGAGCCATGTACACAGAAGAAAATATAAGCCATACACCTGAAATGCCTGAAATGATATCAACTGAAATAAAGATGCAAGTCCAGGCAGCTCTAAAGGAACTCAAATCAGAAATACTCTCCCAGGTAGAAGAAGAAATGATAAAATTAGTGAAAGAAATACTGAACACATCTAAAGAAGACACAATTTAAAAGTTAGCCAAAAGATACAATCCCTGAATGAACAGTATGAGAAACAAACATTGCATGAAGTAGATTCAAAGAGATATACAGGAAATCAAAAAGTTGCCAAAACCACCTCAACAAAAGTGAAGATAGAATTTCAGACCTCAAAGATAAGATTGCAGCTAGTGAACAAGAAAGGAAAGATCTTTTAAAAATAACAAGGAATCAGGAAATAACAATTCAACAGCTACAAGATGATGCAAAGAAAAACAACATAAGATTAATAGGGATAAATGAAAAAGAAGGGAACAACACAAATGATATCAAGAGGCTATTTACAGGGGTAATAGCTGAAAATTTCCCAAACATGAGAATGGAAATTGACAAATGGATTAGTGAAGTATATAGAACTCCAAATAGCTATCATCAAAATAGAACTACACCCAGAGATATAATAATCACCATCCCAGAAATCCAACATAAGAACAGAAGATAATGTCTCTTTTCTTTGAAATAGTTGAGCCTAACTTCACACACAATAATATCAAACATAGCAAAATACTATAAAACCATTCAAAAGAATGAAAGCATTGCAGGACTTCAAAACCAAATAACAGGAAATGAACAATAACTATTATAACATCTCATTTTACTCACAAAATTTGCCTATACCATCACACATAATAAAATCAAATAAAACACAACAGGATAGAACCATTCAAATCAAAAGAACAAAAGCATGGAAGGACTTCAACGTAAGATGTTATAAAACAGCAATGTCTACCATAATGTATTGTTTTCTTCAAAATAGCTGTTAATACCATCACATATAATAAAATCAAACAAAACAGAATAAAATCTATTGAACCAATGAATTAAAGCATTATAAGACTTCAAAGCAATATAATAGGAAACCATGATTACCATAATATATCCCATTATATTCAAAATAGCTGCCCCTACCATCTGACAGCATAAAGTCTAACAAAACAAGACAGAACAAAGCCAAACCTAACAAAACTGTATAAACAATGGAAAAGTTCAAGATAAGACAATAAGAAATTGACATTAGTTTTCACCATTCCCTCCCAGATATTTCCTCCCCTTTGCTCTTACATTAATTATTTTGCTTTTGGATCCCATTAACTCCTGTTTCTTATGCTAGGGTTCACACATATGAGTTCAAACTGTCTTGCCATAGACATGATTTCCAGTTGCATTCATTTATCTACAGGAGCCTTGAGATTATTCTACTTAGTAGATGAGTAGTTTTCTACTGCATAAAAATACCATATCTTTCTTTTTGTTTTAATTTTATTTAAAGAGAAAAAAGCAAAACAAAAAAGGGTAGAAATAATACAGAATTTTTTTAAAAATACACAGCAAGAAATCACTAGTTGATAAATTACATATTGTCCTCTTAGAAATAGTTGTTCAAGTTAAAAAAATTAAAGCATACAAAATGGACATTCAAGCAGTGAGACTGCAAAGAGTTCTGCTCAATGATCTGCCAAAAACTTAATAATATGGTCATCTATATTACACACTTAAACATACATGCAGTTATATCCTTTAGAGCACTTTCTTTTCCTCTCTTTTTTACCATAGCAATTACACATTTTGGGCTTTATTACTCCTACATTTCTTATTACTTTTTAAACTAGAGACACAATGTGATATTTATAAATATGATGTTTATTTATTTCACTTATAAGGATTGTCTCAAGTTGTTAAAGTTCATTTACCTATGAAGGCCTCAAGATCATCCTTTTTTATAGCTGAGTAATATCCCATTGTATAAAAATACCACATCTCTTTCATCCACTCTGCAGTTGATGGGCCTTTTGGTTGTTTCCAAGATTTAGCTATTACTAATTGTGCTGCTATGAACATAGGTGCATATATATCACTGTGATATGAACTTTGTCAGCTTTTCTGGTAAAATACCCAGAAGGGGAATAGTTGTATTGAATGGAACTTCCAATCCTAGTCTTCTGAAAAATCTCCATACTGGTTCCTATAGTGGCTGCACCAGTCAACACTCTTACCAACAGTGGAGCAGTGTTTCTTTTTCCCCCACAGCCTCACCAATGTTTGTTATCAGTTGATTTCTCGATGGCAGCTATTCTTTCCAGAGTGAGATGAAATCTCAGTGCTGTTTTAATTTGCATTTTTTGAATGACCAGTGATGGTGAACATTTCTTCATGTATTTATTTGCCATTTGTATATCTTCATCTGAGAAATGTGTGTTCATCTTCTGGGGTCCTCCCAAGTACCTGGTTGTGGGGCCCCAGGCACATCCTGTGTTGACTGCCCCTATGCAGTGTAGGGGGATGGGACAGGCACCTGGGTTCCTCTAATTCCAGATTTACAGGGAGGTAGCAGGGCGTGAAATGGGTTTCTCCAGACCTATGCAGCTACACTAGGGCTTCACTAATGATCAGGGATGCATGGAGGTGGGGCTCCTTCTCAGCCTGTGTGTCTACACTGGGACTCCCATGATGGTGGCAGACACACAGGGATGTGTTTGTCTGATTCTGCTAGTGGGTGATGGCTGCCTGAGGGAACAAGGGCCTCCAATGGGGGCCTACAGATGCACAGGGCTTACCTGGATGTTTGTCCCTGTTCCTGCTGGCTGCCTGCAGGAAGGATCCTTCCAGTGGCAGCTCCCTGAAGGTGAAGGCAGATCTGCTGGTTCTCTCTGCCCATGCTGACCTCCTGCAGGTCATGACCTATTGGCGGTGGTGCACAGCAGGCAGAGGTGGATCTGTCTGTCTCCGTAGGCCCACTCTGGGCATGTAGAAGAAAGGGCCTTCCAGTGGCTGCGCCTGGAAGGCAGAGGCAGATCTTCTGGCTCTCTCTACCTGCACTGGGTGCACAGAGGAAAGGGCCTTCTGGTCTCCTATTTATTATCTTTCATCTTGCTCTTTATTTGTATTTTGGTTTCTCATACAAGTCAAACCATGTAGTATTTAAGTTTGTGTATCTGATTTCTTTCACTTACCATTATGATCTCAAAATGCATCCATATTCCTACAGATGATTCATGTTTATCATTATTTATGGCAGAGTACTACTCCATTGTGTATAAATACTATATTTTCTTTATTTATTCATCTACTGATGCAAATATAGGCCACTTTCAAGATTTAGCTATTATCAATTGTGCTATTGTAAACATAGGTAAACATATGTCACTGTAATATGATGTCTTTAACTTTTTCAGGAAGATATCTACAAGGGGAATACCTGGGTCAAATAGAATTTCTAGTTTTGCTTTTTTTAAAAGAATCTGAATACTGACTTCCACTGTGGTTGTATTAGTTTACATCCCCACCAACACTGTAGAAGTGTTCCTTTTTTCCCACATCCTTGCTAGCATTTCTTATTATTTAATTTCTTGATAGTAGCTGTATTTTCTTAAGTAAGATAGAATCTGTGTTGTTTTAATTTGCATTTCTCATTTAGTCTGAAATGTTGAACATTTTTTCAATATTTATTAGCTATTTGCCCTTCTTCTGAGAAGAATCATTCATTTCAATTACTTTATTTTTATTAGGTCTCTTACTTGGGGGATCTGATTTTTTTTAGTCCTTTATATATGCTAGAGATTACTCCTCTGTCCTAGAAATACCTGGCAAAAATTTTCCCATTCTATAGGTTGTCATTTCACTCTGTTGATGGTTTCATTTGCTGTGCATAAGTTTTTGAATTTGATATAATGCCATTTGTTGATTCTTGATGTTATTTATTGTACAATTGGGAATTTGTTTAGAAAGGTCTTGCCCATATGTATACTTTCAACTATTTTGCCTATTTTATTTCTCAGAAGATCCTTTCTGTTTGAACATTTAGATCTTTTATCTATCTTCATTTTAGCTTAGTACATGATGACAGATGTAGATCTAGCTAGATTCAGTCTTCTCCATGTGAATAGCAAATTTTTCTAGCACCATTTCTTAAGGAGTCTTTCTTCTATCACATGTTTTTGGTCACTTTGTCAAATATTAGCTGGTTGAATGTGTCTGAGGTTGTTTCTACATCCTCTCTTCTGACCCATTGACCCACATGTCTGCCTTTGTTCCAGTACCATTAGTTTTTTTTCCTTTCTTTTAATTTAAAGAAAAAAATTTGAAACAGAAAGAGGGTAGAAATAATACAAAATTTCAAAAACAAAACAAAACAAAAATAGTAACCAGTAAGAAATCACTAGTTGATAATTACATATTTTCCTCTTAGAAGTAGTTGTTCAAGTTACAAAAGTAAAGCCCACAAAGTGGACATCCAAACAGTGAGACTGCAATCAGTTTTGTTCATCTATCCAACAAAAACTTAGCAACATGGTTATCAATCCCACACACTCAAATATACATGCAGTTATAGCCTTTAGAATACTTTTTTTCCTCTCTTTTTTTTCTTTACAATAACCATAATCCATTCTTGTAACCTACTTAGAAGTTCTACACAGGTATAAGTCTCTACATGTATACCTAGCCTTTCTGTATTAGAGGGAGAAACCAATCAAAACAAGTCAACAATACAAATTCCTAGAGAAACATGAAATGAAAAGGACATATAAAACCACAATACTAGGTGATCTATGATAGTTACTATGATGTCTCTTGTTTTCAATAAAATTGTCTATATCATAAAACATACTATAATTAAACTTAGCATTGCATTACACTATTAATAAAATCTAAACATTGGAGACATTATAAGACTTGAAAGGCAGCTAATAATCAAACCAGAATGGGTATCCTATTGAATCCTGTCATCTTCAGGGTAGTTGCCTCTACTCTCAGACTTGATACTCTTAAGCATATCAGATTCAAATACAATCAGTCAAGATAAAACAGCAACATAACCAATCTTCTCTGTCTTATCTCTGCTATGCTATTTTTCTGTCGTTGTTTGCTTATCTTTCTCCTTCATTCCACTGTCTGCCCCTTTCTTTGAGGCCTGTCAGCCATTGTTCCTGGAACCCTGATGATTTACTTCTCTCTCTCTAGAATGTCCTTCAATATTCTTTGTAGGTTTGGATTGGTGGTCACAATCTCCCCCAGTTCCTCTTTGTTGTGGAAATATCTTGTCTCTCCATTAATTCTGAGAGACAGTTTTCAGGGTACATCATTCTGGGTTGGAGGTTATTTTCTTTCAGGGCTTGGAATATTTTGCTCCAAGCTCTTCTTGATTTGATGGTTTGCATTAAGAAGTCTGCTGTGATTTTGATGAGTTTTCCTTTATAGGTAATCTGTTTCTTTTCTCTGACCACTTTTAATATTCTGTTCTTGTAATGGATTTCTGGGATCCTGATTATTATATGTCTGGGTGTAGATCTGTTTTGGTTGTAGCTGGGTGGAGTTCTGTATGCCTCAATTATCTGAACTTCACTTCCATTACCTATGTTTGTGAAGTTTTCCTTAATTATTTCTGTGAATAGACTTTTTGTTTTATTTGTATTTGTTGCTGCATCTTCATTCACTTATTTTATTCTTAGGTTTTAAATCCTCTTGTCATCTTCTAGCCTTTGTATAATTGCTTCCTGGTTCCTTGTTATTCTTAAGAGATCCTTCCTTTCGCGATCATATGTTGCAAATCTATCTTCAAGTGTTGAAAGTTTGTCTTTAGTTTCTGTTCAAATATTTGGCCAGGTTTTAAAGGAGTTTTTAATTTCCTGATATTCTCTTTGGATCTGTTACATATATTCTAGATTTTGTTTATATTCTTCATCAAAGGCTTCTCTCCTTTGTCTGGATTCCTCTATTCTTTCATTTGTGTCTACTTGAGGATTACCCAGGATTTCTTTTATTAATCTTCTTATATCTTGCATCACCTGAGTTAGAATTTCAGATTTAAATTCATCAATGAGGTCATGGAAGTATGTCTTTATTTCTGATGAGGCTGCTGTCTCTGATATTACAGGTTTGCTGCTCTCAACCTCCTCTGCATTTACCTCAACTGGACTCACATTCCCTGGGTCAGTGGTTGGAGGCCTTTTGCTTTCTCTGTCTTGTCATGTTTTCAGCCCCCTTCAGATGGGTGGTTGTTGGAGGTCTCCAGGCCCTTCACACTGCCCACAGTTTTTCTGCTGCACACTGGCTAGGGAAGTGCCACCTCCCCAGTCTGCTGCTGATCTGCGAGGTGCATGCTGTGAGCCGGCCCCTTCCCCTACATCAGTCAACCAGTGGATGCTTCAGCAAGTTTGTGTGTTCCCTGGGGATGCCACTGGCTCAGGACAGCCTCATCCCCGGCTTTTGGCTTTCAACCAGGGGCCTGGCCCAGCCCAAGCAGATCCCACCAATCTGCTTTGGATCAGGAGCTGTCAACCAACGCCACCTCAGATTTTGATTCAAGCCAGCCCCACCCAACTCCAAAATGTCATCTAGCCAGTCCTCCCAATCTGGGGAATCCAGTTCCCATCACTCACCAAAGTTCATGCAGCTCAACTCGCTGTTTCCACTCCCTGCCGCAGTGCCTCCTCCAGCCAAGGGTCTCAAACTCACCAACCCCCACTCTTGGCTGGGCCACGATCTCAGCTTGATCGTGAGTTGTCTGACTCTAAGACGTGCCAGTACAGTGACCAGAGCTTGCCCAGCTCCAGCCCTCTATCCATGCTTCTTCTTCTTCTTTTTTTTTTTTTTTTCTTTTTCCTCAGTTTCTTCCTGGGTCATGAGAATTCCTCTCATTTTGTCTGGCTTTCTCCATGTTGTCAGATTCCAGCATCTGAGTTGTTTTTTTTTTCAGAGAGGCTCTCTATCTTGTCACCACTCAGTTGGCCATCTGGGATCCTACCATTAGGTTTTTATCACTGTACCTTTCTAATGCAACTTGGAGTCCAGGATTGTGATGCTTCCTGATTTGTTCTTGTTGCTCAGGATTGTTTTTGCTATTCTTGGTCTCTTCTGGTTTTATATGATTTTTAGGATTGTTTTCTCTAATTTTGTAAGGAATGCTACTGGTATTTTGCTTGGGATTGAGTTAAATCTATAAATCAGTCTTAGTAATATGGCCATTTTAACAGTGTTATCTCTATCTTTCCAGGAACAGGGGGTGCCTTTCCATTTTTTGATGTTCTCTTTGATATCATTTTTCAGAGTACTGTGCTTTTCATCATAGAAGTCTTTCACTTCCTTAGTTAAGTTCATTCCCAAGTATTTAATTTTTCTGAATACTATTGTAAATGGTATTGTTTTCCTAAATATTTTCTCTCTGAGTTCATTATTGGTGTATGTAGAGGATCATGTGATTTTCCATTAATAATAATTTAACTTTTTCCTTTTCTATACCTATTTCTTTTATTTATTTCTCTTGCTTGACTGCTGTTGCTAGTGTTTTGAGTCCTACATTGAAAAGGGGTGGTTATAGTGGACATCCTTTTCTTGTTCCTGATTTTAGAGGGAAGTTTTCAGCTTTCCTCATTTAATATGATGTTGACAGTAGGTTTGTCATAAATGGCTTTTGTTAGATTATGATAAGTTCTTCTATACCTATTTTTTCAGGGGTTTTTTAGTCATGAATCGATGGTGGATTTTGTCAGAAATTTTTTCTGTGTCTATTGAGATGACTATGTGATTTTTGTTCTTTTTCTATTTGTGTGACATATTGTATTTATTGATTTGCATATGTTGAACCATCCTTGCATCCCTGGAATGAAGTTAGCTTAGTCATGATGTATGATTATTTGATGATTTGTTGCTTTCCATTTGCCAATATTTCACTGAGGAATCTTGCATCTATGTTCATTAAAAAAATTACCATGTAGTTCCATTTTTTAGTTGAATCCTTGTCTGGTTTTAGAATCAGGCTAGCTTCTAGGAATGATTTTGGGAATACTCCTTCCCTTTCAATCTCATCATAGATTTTTGAGGAATGTTGGTATTAAGTCTTCCCTAAAGTTCTTTTAGAATTCAGCAGTGAGGGGCCAGGGATTTGGCTCAGTGGCCTAAGCACTTGCCTGGCACAAGGCAGGTCATGAGTTTGATTCCCAGTACCAAAAAAAAAAAAAAGAATTCAGCAGTGAATCCATCAACTTGGAGGCTTTTCTTAGTTGATAGATTTTTATTATCATTTCAATCTTATTGCATTATTCAGGGTTTTTATATCTTCTTGTTTCAGTTTTGGTGATTCATATGTATCCAGGAATTTATCCATTTCTTCTGGATTTTCCAATGTATTAGAGTACAGATTTTCAAAATAGTTACTAGTAATCTTCTGGATTTTGGCAGTGTGATTTCACCTTTTTCATTCTGATTGCATTGATATGAGTTCTTTTCTTTTCTTTTCTTTTGTAAGATCAGCTAAGGGTTTGTTTTGTTTATTCTTTCAAAGGACCGGCTCTTTAATTCATTGATTCTTTATATTGGTTTTTAAGTTGCTATTTCTTCAATTTCTGCTTTGATCTTTATAATTTCATTCGCTATAACTGGATTTGGCTTTGGATTGTTATTTTTCTGGAAGTTTTAGGTGCATTATTAGGTGATTAATTTTGGCTTGCTCTGTTTTTCTGATGTGGGCATTCACAGCTATGAACTTCCCTCTTAGGTCTGCTTTAATTATCTCCCATAGATTCTGGTATGTTGCACTGGCATTATTGTTTGATTCTAAGAATTGTCCAATTTCTTCTGTAATCCATTGATTATTCAAAAGAATATTGTTTAATTTCTATGTGTTTGCATAATTTCTGTGGCTTCTTTTGCCACTGATTTCTAGTTTTAATGCACTATTCTCTGATAATATGCATGGTATAATTTTAATACTTTTGCATTAACTTAAGCATTCTTTATGGGCTAGTTGTAGTTTATTTTGGAAATATTTTGGAAAACGTGCTGCTGAGAAGAATGTGTATTCTGTTGTTGAACAAAACGCTACAGATTAAGTCCATTTCTTCAAAGTTTGTTTCAACTCTGATATTTCTTTGTTGATATTTTGTCTAGTTGATCTGTCTATTTGTGACACTGGAATATCAAGGTCCCAAAATCTAACCATGTTTATGTTTCTTTGATCTTTTATGGCCCATATTGCTTGTTTTATGAAGTTAGGTTTGCCAGTATTCAGTGTATATGTATTTATAATTGTTATCTCTTCCCACTGAGTGGTTCCCTTAACCAAAGAGTAGCGACTTTCTTTGCCTTTTCTGATCAGTTTTAGCTTAAGTCTACTTGTGTGAAAATAAAATAGCTACCCCAGCTTGTTTTCAGGTTCTAATTGCATGGAATGTTGTTTTCTGTCTTTTGATTTTTAGTGTATGAATTTCTTTATGAATTAAATGTGTTTCTTGTATACACAAGATATTTGTCCTCTTCTGCTAATCTGCATTTTTAATTAGGGAATTGAGATCATTTACATTGAGAGTTATTACTGAAAGGTACAATAGTTCCTCAGTTTACAAAACTTTTGTTTGCAAATAATTTGGTTTGCAAGCAGAAACGTTTGGCACAGTTTCATTTTTGTTTGCAGACTGCATCAGGTGACAAACACAACCACAGCCAACATATGCAGAGATTAATTCAAATGGATCAAAGACTAAATATAAAGGCAAAAATTATAAACCTCTTAAAAGAAAACATAGGTATAAAACTTCATAACCTTGAACTCGTTTCTTTGAATATGACACCAAAATCCCAAACTACCAGAAAAATTAGACAAACTGTACTTCATCAAGATTAAGAGCTCTTTGACTTCACCGAATGCAATCAAAAAAGTGAAAAGACAACCCACAGCATGGGAGAAGATATTTTCAAATCATATATACAGGACTTGTATTTTAGAATAATTTTTTTATTTTAAAGAAACAACATGACTTCAGCTAAAGCAACAACTCAGGCCACACCTGCCTTTACTTTAACTAACCCACTGTGATCCATTTTGAGTTGACTTTTGAATGTTTTAAGAAATTTTTGATGTACAGTATGGTTTGGGTTTTCTGCATGTGGATATCCAGTTGTTCCAGTATATTTATTGAAGGTACAATCCTTTCTCCATTTAGTTGCTTTTGCATCTTTGCCAGAAATCAATTGTCTGTTATGTGAGTATCTATTTTGGGACTTCATATTAGTACTTTTGTGATTTGTCTATCTTGATATCAATGCTGTTTTGTCATAATTGGTGTAACTTTGTGATGTTGTGGGATTGGGGAGGGTTGGAGCTCAAATTTTGTTCTTTTATCAAAGTTATTTAGACTATTCTGAGTCTTTTGTATTTCTACAGAAATGTAAGAATCAAAATGTTAATTTTTATTGAAAAATGATGTTGGCATTTTGATGAGGGATTGTGTTTTCTGATCTTTATTATTTTCTTATATTCATTTTTTTTGTTTTATTCTGTCTTTTATTTTTAATTTCTTAAGGAAATATATGAGAATATTTCATAAATTTCTTCTTTTCTCATAAATGTACTTGGTGTTAAAAAATAAAAATAAATAAAATTTTGATAGGGACCCTAAGAAATATAGAATTTTTTAAAAATACTTAAAACCCAGCCAGGCATGGTGGTACACACCTGTCTGTAATCCCAGCACTTTGGGAGACCGAGACACACACAGTTGTCCTTTGGTATCCTTGGGGTATTAGTTCCAGGATCTCCACAGATATTAAAATGTGAGGGTGATCTGGTCCCTTACAGAAATAGTTGTTACACTGTATTGTTTAGGGTGAGGCAACAAGAAAAAAAAAGTCCGTACATGTTCAAACAAATGCTGTGTTTTTTCTGAGTATTTTCAATTCATTGTTGGTTGTGTTGACATAGATATAACTATAGATACCTATGACACCAAGGGCTGAGTATATGAGTAAATAGATATTTTGTTCATCCATTGACCAACTGATAGACATTGCATTGTTTCCACTTTGAGCCATAGCCCCAAACAATAAAAAGAATAAAGAATTAATACATGTTACTGCATAAGTGAACTTTGAAAACATTATATTGAATGAAAAAGACATAAAAGGTCATATATTTTATTATTACATTTATATGAAATATCCAAAGATGAAGGGGAAACAAATACCTAATGGATATGGAGTTTCCTTCTAGAGTGATGAAAATGTTTTGAAATTAGACAATGGTTGTACAACCTTGTGAGTATACTAAGTCATATACTTTAAAAGGATGAACTATGTCTCAAGAAAAAAGAAAAACAAAAGGACAGATTTACTCATGGGCTGTAATTTGTTTTCTCCTGTCCTAGAACAATAGTGTTTAGAGTTACACAGACCAGAGATAGAATTCTAATTTTCAGTGTACAAGCTCTGTGACCTTGGACAATTTATTTAATAGCTTTAAGCCTCACTTTTCTTCTATATGGGATGAAGCTAAATCCAGTGTCTCCCTCTTACTGTGTGAGAATAAAGTTAGGTCAAATATAAATTCTATGAGGCACTCTATCTCCAAGGCCTTGAGTTGGCAGCCATTCAATGAACATGAAAGAATAAATAAAGGATTTAGCAGAGTTGCTGCTCATGGTATTAGATGATAATAGCAGACCCTTATATAATACTTATATCTGATGCTGTTCTTATTGCTTTACAGAATTTTGTCATTTAATACATAATATTATCACAATCCACATTTTCCAGATAAGAAAATTAAGGCACTGAAAGTATAACTAACTTGCCCCAAATCACAGAGGTAACAAACAGTAGAGCCAAAATTAAACCCAGGCAGTTAGAATCCAGTATCTCTACAATGAATATTGAATGTTAATTATTATTATTATTATCATAGAGCTTAAAACATATACAAAGCTATTGATCTCATTTCCCCCTTTGGTATCTAAATATACATTAGCTGTTCTGTTTTGCTAGCATCTGATTTACAGTAAGGATACTTCCCAAGTCTCTGACATTCTGCTAGAAGGTATATTCATTCTTTCATCCATCCATCCATTCATTCATGTATTCATCCAGCATCTATAGGTTCCCCACTGTGTTCTAAGCCCCATGATACATAGAGATAAAAAGATATATGGTACTTTCTATCCACAAAGAGTTCAATCTAATCAAGAAGAAGATTCTAGTCTGCAGTGATGAGTACTGTTGTGTCGATTATATGTAAGGATGCTTCAGAAGCAAAGAAGACCCAAGAGGATGGTATGGAGGTAGAGGTAGAAGGTAAAAGGAGAAAAGGGATGGAGAAAGCCATATCTGGAAAACATTTCAAAGATGATATGGATCTTTAGGTGGAGAAGAGGAGAATTAAGTCAAGAATGAGGTTTAAGTGGCCTGGCAAGCCTCAGCCACCCCAGGGCAAGAACTATCAGTGTCTCCTGAGATCCACATCATTTTGGAATTTAGGGTGTTCAGAAACCAAGCAGCCAGCTCGCCACCCTGGTAAGTGGCTGTGGCCTCGAAAGCCGCGGCTGCCCCAGGATGAGAACCATCAGCACCTCCTGAGATCTGCACCATGTTGGAACTTAGGATGATGGGAAACCAAGCCCTGGTAAGCAGCTGTGAGCCTACTGGCATGTGGGCTGAGGTTCAAACATCCACTCCCCACCCCAATTAGCAAGTGGGAGCCAGAGATCTGAGCATCTCTTGCGAGGTTGACTATATACAATATAGCAAATAAGGGGGATTTCCTTCTACCATCTCTTTGAAGGTAAATATTTTTATTTTTATATTTTTTATGCTTTGTTCTGATTAATGGTATTGCTCTATTTAATATTCTGTTTTGATAAGTTCTATAATGTTCTATATTTTTTTTGATTCTGATATACCTGATTGAAAGTACAACTATTGTGAAGAAAAAGAGATATACTATAGTACCTATTACTGTTATCCCAGTAACCTGCTGTGATGTTCTGTACCAATTTCACTACACTGTCTCAATTGGCTATGTTCCATCTTGTTCTGTGGTATTTTACTACTTTAAAAATAAATTTAAAAAACAATGAGATTTAAGTACATACACAGGCTGAGAGCCCCAGGACCCCTTGGTAAAACCCAGGGAATGAACAGCACGGAGTGCAGCATGACCAAAAAGCCTGATTGCAGGGGGCACTGAAAAAATTCATAAGGGCTCAGGTGTCATGCAAGATTGGTCCAGAGCAACTAACTACCCAATATTCTCTATTCCTTCACCCTACTTTATTTTTCATTGCAGCACTTATGACCCTCTACAATATTATTTATTTATTTATTTATTTTATTTATTGTCTCCTCCAAGAATGTGTGTTCTCTCTCCCTGAGGACTTTGCTTTGTTTGCAGGTATATCCCCTGAGAAGAATATAATGAAGCCCCATGTACCTATTACCCAGCTTCAACAATTGTCAATATCTATCATTCTTATTTCTTCTATCTTACATTTTTTCAAGAAGAATTTTAAAGCTAATCTCAGGTTTCATATCATTTCACAGCTGATGGCCTGTAAATATTTCAGTATGTATCTTTAACAGATAAAGATCTTTTCTTTTGGCAGGGAGAACGCCTAAGGTCAGATCCAAGGCCTCAAGTGTGCTAAAGATCTACCACTTAACATAATCATAATACCATTATCAAGCACAACAAAATTAATGATCTCTTAATATTGTCCAATATCAGTATCTGTTACCCATTTGTCTCAAAAATATCTTTTTTCAAAGATTTGTTCAAATTTAGGACCAAATAAGGAACACATATCCTGTATGTACTTTTCAGTTTTAAAGCTACTTGGTAAAATTTCAGGCATCATAGATAAGTAGGGACTACTCAGCTGGAAATCCCTCTAAACATCCCAGGCTTCCTATCCCCAGGGCAGTGGTGAACCTTTTAGAGCTTTCAGTGGTACAAACAGCCTACTGTCGCATGCACCACTGCCCTGGAGGCTTCAAAATGGCCCATTCCTGCTCAGAAAAAGGAGCTAGCCATTCAAGACCCAAGCTCCTTATTAGATGTTTCTGTTCCCCAATAAAATCTGGAGACATCACATTGGGCTGGGGTGGGGAGAGAAAGGAGAAGCAGACAAATGCCTTGTCATCAGATTTGTGCTCTGCCTCCTGTCTAGCCAGGCCTATTCACCACCTCTCTGCTGACCTCATACAGTAAATCTTTGGTTCAGCTGCATAAAAGTAACAGTAATTACCATCGTTCCTGAGAGATGCTTATCACTATGCCTAATTATACTACAGCACTATAATCATTACGTATACCATTAATGATGTGTCAGATTGACTTTGTCACAAGTTTTATTTTATTTCAATACTAAACTGCTGTGGTAGGCATAGCTTCCAGAGCTTGTTGCTTCTATTCCCTACCAGAGAGTAAGAGACCAGCTGATAGCAAGCCTGCAACTGGATGCCTCATCTTGTCCTTTCTCTTCTCCTACCTTTCTATCTCATCCATGGTTTTCACTTGCCTATCAGCCCTTCCTATCCATGGGCTGCATATGTGAGCTTCAGCCAGAGTGATTCATTGTGCCAAATAGAAACAACAAAAACAAAAAACACTGGATGTGGTGTTGTATAACTGTAATCCCAGAACTTGGGAGGCTGAAGCAAGAATATCACCACAAGTTTGAGGTCAGCCTGGACTATATAAACAGAGACTGTCTCAAAAAGCCCAGGCAAAAAAAACCCTAGAGCTTCTACCAGTGTCAACTACTGCCTCCCTCCACAGAAACCTCAGTCAGGCTTCTTATTGACTCACCCCATGTAACATCTTCATTATTCTTCCCATTCTGCAATGAGTAATGTAAAATGAGCCACTATGACTGAAGTCAGAAGGAAGACTGAAGGCCTTGGGTGCTGAGCAGAGGTTTTGGAGAGCCACAGCCTGGTCAGGCTCCATGCACTAGGCATTTATCTACAGTGATGTATGCATTTTCAGTTTTCAGATGTACTCAGTGGTGTTATCAATGCTGCTGGGCAGCTTCCTGAGTAGCAAGCTTGGGAGAATCAAGGGGTGGAAGTATGGAACAGTATTTTATAGTTCATCTTTGTAATCTATGAGAATAAATCCAAGAGACTGGACCAGGAGGCAGCAGAGCCTTGGCTTCTCCATTCATTGTTAGGCCACCTCAGGCAGCTGACTTCTGCCTACCTTCCGGCACAAAGGTAACTGCTAAGCAGGTAAACTGAGTTGAAGAAGCAGGTAGAACATATCAGTGCCTGATGGCCCTTCTCTTGGATCCTGGGTAGACCCAGTAAGTGATTTAAGATCATGTTTTGTTTTGTTTTTTTATCGGTACCGGGGATCGAACTCAGGACCATGAGCTTGCAAGGCAGGCGCTTATGCCACTGAGCTAAATCCCCAGCCCCTGTTTGTTTAAATGCTCATTCATTCAGCCAGACTTGAGTGTTGTCCGTCTCTGTATCCTGTGTTGTGCTAATAAAGCATCTTTGTGCCAATGTGTCTCTGGACCCTAGGACCTATGCTCACAGTCTAAAGAGGAAGAAGGCATGTAAACAAATTCACTAGAGTGAGTCCAAGAACTGTAACAACCCTTGTGGAGGGCTGGGGGAAGGAACAAGGAACTCTGCCTTTTGGGAGTCAGTGAAGACTTCAAAGAGGCTACATCTGAAACATTAGTAAGACCAGTCTAAGCTGAGAAAGGAGCGCCAGGCATTCTCTGCAAAGAGAATGTCAAACAAAAAGGCAAAGAGATGTAATCAAGCATAAAGGAACCCAGGATCCTTTATGCAGTGGTAGGGAAAACAAGTTGGCATTAATGTATCTCATGACCTTCATAAGCTAAGGTCAGACTTCAAGGTAGACCATCATTCCCATTATGAGTTTTCTGCCTTTGCTTCTCTACCTTGCTTTTGTGGTAGTATGTTCACCTTTTTGCAGTTCCTGTGAACTTAGCTCCAACGCTGATGCTGTAATATGCCATTTCATCTTATTGATCATAAATTTTGCACCAATCACATTGGCCAATTGAATGGCTTCACTATCTGCTATTGCAGGTTTCTTGGAGTGGCAAAAAGAGATCATTTTTCTCTAGAGTCTAGCCCAAGAAATCAGAGCCAACCATGGATAAGATGGCACAGTCTTCTGTATATCTGTACGCCATGTGATAGGGATTTGCTGCCCCATGTCTGTTGTCAAAAAAATGGTGTGTTTGTTTACTGCTGATTGCTATCTTCATTAGAGGAACATTAGGACTCTGTCAGTTTGGGTGTATTACTACTCATCACCTTATGGTAATGAATCATCCTTGTGTGAATTTCTTTTTTCTTTTTTTTAATTTTGAAATAGGGTCTCACTATGTAGTTCAGACTGACCTTGAACTCACTATTTATCTCAGCCTTAAACTCAGTAATTCTCCTGCCTCAGACTCCTAAGTATTGGGATTACAGGCATGTACTACCACACCCAGATCCTTGTGTGGATTCTTAAATAAACTATTGGAAGACAAACCCAAGTATACCTTTGCTAATCTTTTGATGAGTAAAGCTATGTACAAAACCTTGAAAGGGTCCATCAGCCACAAGTTGGAATTTTCATAATGGAAATGAAGGCCCTATATTTAACTGATCTCTTAGAGCTCTCCAAATTCCTTCCTTTGATCCTTTAAGGTTGATGAGGTAAAGATTCATATCCCCATTTTCTCAGTGCATGGACTGAACTTTGAAGGATTTAGTGGTTCCAATGTTATTGGACACCAAGCCCCTGATCACAACTCTGAGGAGGAGCCTTCTGAATGTCACGTGCTGCCCTCCTTGGTGGTTGGTGGGCCACAGTGACACCTACACAATCATAGGACAACTGGAAGTGAAGAAGCACAAAACCTATGCAGAACATACAGCACACTTCAATTCAGCAGTACCTCCAGGTGTTTGCCAGATTCAACCCAAAGTAGTATAGTAGATGAAGAGTGGGAAAATACAACCTTGGCAAATGACTCTTCCTCAAGATATGATACATCCTTACCAGCAGGATTGAGTTCAACCTGAAGAAATCTGTTTTAGTGTATGTAATTGCTTGTAAACTAAATGTTTCCTGGATATGCCACAGCAACTGTGAATAGTTAGAATCATTCCAATGACTGAATTTTTGAAAGGGAATGGAAGAGTAGATAAAAAGGACTACTCAGAAGCAAGAGTCATTTGTTAAAGCCTGAGTAGGAGTGATTGTCTCCACCTTTTCTGTTTTTCTTTTTTCTATGATGTCACTAGAGCTGCCTGTTTTTCACCTATTCTGGCTGCTCTTCATTTTTTAATGTTTCTCTCATGTTAAGTAATGTCAGCTGTTGACAATGACCAAGCCCAACTGGCCACATGTCGAAGTCATTCATTCATTCATCTAGCAAAGGTGTATGAAGCATCTACTCTGCACCAGGCCTGCACCCAATCTCAAGGATAGGGAAAAGAATAGGACCTAGTTCCCATCACAGGTGAGAACACTGCTTAAGTGGGAAGAGAGTCATATAAACAACCAATTACACTAGAGTGTGATAAATGCAAGAAAGGAGCTCTGAGCTGAGCCATGGGAACACAGGGGAAGAACATAGCCCATCTAAGGAACAAGGAACCATGCTGTAGATATATGCATCAGAGAAAAATTTCATGCATGATGTATCAGATCTAGACACAGATCTCCTCTCTTTCTGCAAAGCTCATTGATCTATCACAGTACATCATGAAAAGAGGATTTGTTATTCAGAGCAGAGAGTTAACTATAGGGCTCAACTAGAGCTGGTCTTGACCCAATTCTCTGTTCTTTCTCTATAAATTATTTTTATAGATTTATTTTATATGATTTGTTTGACTATACTGTCACTGTCCTCATTCTTCTTCTACTTTTCATACATTTTCTTCCTTCCTATTTAGATCTTACTCTTCCTTCAAGTTCAGTTCCATTTCTTTCCATCTCCATGAAGCCTTATTCATTATCCAGCCCCCACATTCAGAATTAGTAATTTCCCCTGGCCTAGAAAATGACTCACTTTTTTTTTCAATACAAGATCTCACTATTAGTTCAGACTGAGCTTTAATTCACTATGTAGCACAGGCTAGCCTTGAACTCCTGGTGGTCCTCTTCCTGACTCAATCTCTTGAGTGGGATTACAGGCATGTGTCACTCCTGACCTGATGCGCTTCTACAGGTGTCCACATTCTCTATTAGACAGTAAAGTCTTCAAGGCCAGAGACTATATCTGATTCAGCATTATCTCCCCCCACCTACCACACTGCATCCTGCCCCAGGAGATAACCAGTGAATGTTTTTCAAATATTGTAATACCCAAAGTGTCATGCTTGTTGTCAGGCTGTTCCTGAAAGAAAATGCCAGGCTTGGGAATATCCTGTGCCTCTTTCTCTCTCCTTGCAAATAGTTACAAATGGGGGTTAGTTAGTTGTTCATTTGACAAGGAATAAGAAACACCATTGCGTATCAAACAATGAGAATTTCAGAGACAGAGATGTCCTAAATTATATAATTGCAGGTATTTTTAAAGCATAAAACCAGAGCTGGGTGTGGTGGCATAGGCCTGTAATCCTAGCACTTGGGAGGCTGAGGCAGAAGTATTACTGTGAATTCAAGGCCAGCCTGAGTTCATGGTAAGCCTGAACTGCATAGTGAGACCCTGTCTCAAAAAAACAAAAAGAAGAAAAAGGAGGAGAAGGAGAAGGAGAAGGAGAAGGAGAAGGAGAAGGAGAAGGAGAAGGAGAAGGAGAAGAAGAAGAAGAAGAAGAAGAAGAAGAAGAAGAAGAAGAAGAAGAAGAAGAAAGAAGAAAGAAGAAAGAAGAAAGAAGAAAGAAGAAAGAAGAAAGAAGAAAGAAGAAAGAAGAAGAAGCAAAAAACCCAGTGCCTATAAACAAAGCACAAGGACACTGTCCCATTCAGATCATAAGTCCAAATCTTTGCCAAGGAACTTATCATTTTGTAGGACTCAACCACAGTGCTGAATGACAAAACAAATTCGCTTTGAAAGGATTTATACTGAATTAGCTCTACTTAGACCATGTTAAGTATCAAGAATTCAAATTTTCCATGTGGAAATGTCCAGCAGACAATTATAAATACAAGCCAGGGGCTAGAGCAAATACTAACTGAACACAGAGTCTGCACAGATGTAATTAAAATAGCAACAGAGCATGTACTCTTACAGAGAGAGAGAGAAAGGAGGCTGAGAGTACAACCAGAGGGGTCCTGCACTTCAAAGACAGATAAAGAAAGAGGATCTAGGAAAGAAGACTGAGAAGGAACAGAGAAAGCAGTGATGAGAACAAGGTGATGTTAAAAAGGAAGGGAAGTCACAATATATCCTGATGGAAGATCAAATAAGCTGAGTGATAACCATAAAGAAGGCATTAGGTTGGATAATTAGGAGGTCCTTGGTTTCCTAATGCAATAGCAAATACAGGGCACATATGACTCCAGCCCCCACCTCACCCGCTGTGTAGTTGTCTGGATAAGTAATAAACTGATCATGACATATTTTCCTGCTGGATCTAGATCTTGCCGCAGAATCCTCAGCACAATACTCCAAGCAAGCTGTTACCAATCAATAAGCGTTACCAACAAGCCGAAATCTTTTTGCCATCCTCTTCCAAAACAGCAGTGCAATAGAGATGTGAAGAAACTAGGCTTCAGTGGGTTACATTGTCTGAGAAATGAGGAAAGCAAAGCAATGAAGATGAGGGGTTTTAAGAAATTTAGCAGCTGGGGCTGGGGATTTAGCTCAGTGGTATAAACGCCTGCCTTGTGAGCATGCAGTCGTGAGTTTGATCCCTGGTACCGATAAAAAAAAAAAAAAGAAATTTAGCAGCAAATGGATGGTGAAAGGGCAGTTGCTTAGCATAGTATAAAGATCCACAAAAGTCAATATTTGCTTACCCTCCAGTAGAATCAGTTTGCAAAGTCATGTTAGTACTTGTCAGCAAAAAGCCAGGTAGAGCTATATCCCTTCTTCCATTCCCATTCTTGGCTGAAGCAAAATTTGATGTAAAAAGCTTCATGTATAGGCTTGTTTCCAAAATATCCATTTGATTAACAGACATATGGTATAACCAGACTTGGGCCTGCACATATTAAGGAGAAGTTTTTTCTCCAATAGTGGAAACTTGAGGATCAGAGGTGATGTGAAGAAGATATTATTAGTCTTAGCCAAGAATCTTCTCCCACATCCCTAAAAGCACACCCTGAAGGAAAACCTTGACCTGCAGAGAGACTGCTGTAAGATGGCAGCTACCCTGCCCTCATATCTCTTGCCTCGTCCTCTGTTCTTTCAACTTCAGTACAGTATAACTCCCTCATTTTTATCTCTTCCTTTCTATCACTTTTCTCATGCTCCCATTTCCACCACTTCCAATTTCTCATTCTCTTCCCCTCCCTTCCCTTTTTCTTAATCACTTTGATTTGGAGTTCTTCAGTTCTTGATCTCACTGCCCCTTTGTGGCTCATTGGTTTTGGGAGACAGCCTGAGATCTTCAAAATTCACTCTTATTCAGGCTACATGGACACTTCTAAAGAAATCTGATTTTTATCATCGTCCATTGCATTCAGAACTCCATTTCTGGGTGCAGTGGATAAGGATAGGTTGCATTTAATAACATTTACCAAGCATTTACCGTGAGCTAAGCACTGTTCTAAGAACTTTACATGAATTAACTCATTTATTGCCACAAGAACCCTATAAAGTAGGTTCTGTTATTCTTTTGCATTTTACAAACAAGAAAATCAAGGTCCAGAACAGTCAAGTAACTTGCCAAAGATCACATGGGTAGTAAATGGTGAAGCAAAGATTTAGGGGTCATCCCATAGAACTCAAGAAAACTCAGTTTCTATTTAGTTTCTTGGGGTTTTTTTTTTTTTGTCTTTTTTAGGGAATGGTACTGGGGACTGAACCCAGGACCTTCCCACTGAGCTACATTCCCAGCCCTTTAAAATTTTTTTTTTATTTCAGGATAGGTTCTTGCTAAGTTGCTAGGTTGCTCAGACTAGACTCAAACTGGCACACCTCCTGTGTCAGCCTTCCAGAATGCTAGGATTACAGATGTGTGCCCTCACACTCAGCAGAAATCTCAGTCTTTAACCACTTTTTGATCACATCATTATACAGCAGTACCTCGATTGGTAAACGCTTTTGTTTGCAAACAGTTTGGTTCACAAACAGAAGCATTTGGCAAAATTTTCTTTTTGTTTGCATCCAGTGACAACCATAACCACAGATGTCTTTCCCACACAAACACAAAAGTGGCCATCTTTTCCAAAATTGTAGAACAAATTAAATTCATGGGCCAAGATACCACTGTATAGTATAAAGCCCACTTGACTGAAACTCTGAAGCCATATGTTCAAGTTCATGACCATTCAGTGTTAGCATTATGATCTTAGACAAACCCTTGTCCAGTGCCACACATAATGTGTTGGCATTTTATTGTACTGTAACCAACCCACCACATGGTTTAGCTTAGATTTATTTATCTGTCTTTACTGTGATTATATCTTTATCTTTATCTTAGATATTCATCTCCTTAAGAGCAGTCACCAGACCTTACTTTTATTTTTTTAGTTTTTTTTTATTAGTACATGTTTGTAGTACATAATGTTTACATTCCTTCTGGGGAGTTGGTGTATGTACATAACACATCTGAATTCCTTTTTCATCCCCTTCTGCTCCTCTCCCTCACCCTCCCTCTATTTCTTGTTCCTCTTTCCCTTTGAAAAAGATCTATATCCCTACTTCCTATTATCTATCTTTTGTTTTGCTCTTTATTTACTCTTTAGATTTCTCATATAGGAGAAACCATGTGGTTTTTAAGCTAGCTTGTTCGATTTATTTCACTGAACATTATGGTCTTAAGGTGCATCCATTTTCCTACAAATTACTCATATTTATCTTTATGGCAGAGTAATTCTCTGTTGTGTGGAAATACAGGTTTTTCTTTATTTATTCTTATTCTCTTTTGTTCTTAGGTTTTCCTGAAGGCCTAGATTGATGCTTAGCATCTAGCAGAATACATGCTTGTATACACACACACACACACACACACACACACACACACATTGCTATGGATCAACTAATATAGAAACCTTACTAATGAGGCTAAATATTCAAAAAAACTATCCATGTATTTGGAAAAAAATCCCTTAAGTATTTTACTCAATGAAATGACTTGTTAATATTGCACACTGTCTTAGTTTTCTCATTGCTGAGACAAAATCCCTGACAGCCAAAGTTAAAAGAGGAAAGATTTATTTAGCTCACAGGTTTTAGTTTTCAGTTCATGGTTGACTGACTCCAAGGCAGGGTGGCATGGCAGAGGAGCATAACAGAGGAAAAATAGCTTATGGTGGGCAGAAGGCAGTAAAGTAGCAAAGCAACAAGCAACCTCAGCAGCCCTCATTCTATCTCTTATATTCTGTCTAGGATACTCACTCTTAGGATGGGTGGCACTCATACCCAGGGAGACTCTTCCCGTTATTCACATGCCAAACTAATCAATGGACTAACTTAGTAATCATACACCCAGCACTGCACACTTAATCCCAGCATCATACATCCTAGATCCAGCCACCTCTGAGAAGCCCCACCTATGAATGCAAGAGGTTTGGGGGGACATCTAGACCCAAGACTAACAGGCATATACTTTGCTTGAATGTAATTGGTGCTAAACTAAGATAACATATCCCAGATTTGCCTACTTCTTAATAAACTTTTTTCAATACCAATAGTTAAAAATGCCACTAGACATCTGAATAAGGGCCGGGGATGTACCTCAGTGATAGAAAGTGTGATTTGCACACACAAGACCCTGAGTTCAATCTCCAGCACTGGAGATAAAATAAATAAAACAAACAAATAAAAAGGACAACCTGAATAATAAAAAGATTTCCATATCCAGGCATGACACATGCCTGTAATTCCAGCATTTGGGAGGCTGAGGCAGATGGATCACAGCAAGTTCAAGGCCAGACTGCTACATAACAAGACTCTGTCTCAATAAAAACCTATTTTCATATCCTATTCATTCAAACAGCTCTTAAACACTAATCTTAAATACCACCTCTGTTCAAGGAGTGAGACTGGTGAGTACCGTAGTGAGATACAGGTGAAATCTAGACAGGACACCAGGTTTCCATTCCAACAACCTAGAGTCCACTTTTTCTTTCATCCTCAAGTCTGCTACACATGTAACATATTATCTCCAATAGCCCGTATATCTCCAACCTCTTGGTCATGCTCTGGACACTTCTAAACCCCCGACCATGTACTGCTTCCTTCCATTCAGTCCAGTCCAGTAAATAATGGGTTATTACTTTGTTTGTGTTGTAAAACCATGGCAATAAAATTTACTCCCAATAATACCACTGTAATGTTATGTTCTTAAAATGTACTATCAATGACATATGTAACCAAATTTCCTATAAACAGAAATGTTTTTCTGGGATAAAGAGGCTTTTTGTTTCCATCCAGGTTAAGCCCAGGTTCTTTCAGTGCTGGTATTGTGTAATTCTGGCTCTGATGAGTTCTGCTCACAGGGTGACTTGAAACAAGAAATTCTCTTCCTTCCCAGGGCCCATGTTATTATATCACTGGAACAAAATCCCCAACTGAAAACCCCACAGCTCTTTTAGAGAAACTAGTACTAAATTTGGGCTTTCCCAGATACAATTGGGTATAAGTTTTAGGAAAAGGTAAAACTGGAGTTAATACAAGTTTGAGAGCCACTAAAGAGGGGGCTGGACAGAATCAATGCCATTGTGGCCCCAACTGACTGGGAGGTAGGGGAGGGAAGGCTGCTTTAGTCATGGGAGCATATTGCCAGCTTGGCAGGTAGAGTCTTTCAAGCATCTTACTTGAGCTACTTCTCATTCCTGAGGTTCCAGAAGATTTCACTGTTCTTTTTTTACTCTCTGCTTGCTCTTTGTCTTCTGTTCATTAAAACTCTTTAGCCCCTGACTACCTTCTGTATCTAGACTTTCCAATATTGTACCATGATTTCCTGCCTGCCTGTACCTCACTCTCACACATCCCAGCCACCTGCCAAACATTGTCACCCAGATCCCTACCTTCATCTCAAACTCAATTGAAACTAAGCCCACCATCTTCCCTTAGCTGCACTCGTTCTTCCTGCTAGTCGACCTCAGTTTCGGTCAGCAGCAGTAAAATTCACACTCAGCTAGACTCCAAGTCTTAATAATCAATTTTGACTTTTTCCTACTTTGTTTGGTTTTTGTTTTGTGGGTTTTTTTTTGGGGGGGGTTGGCACTGAGGATTGAACCCAGGGCCTTTCCACTGAACTACATCCTCAACTCATTTTTACTTTATTTTATTTTATTTGAGATAGGATCTTGCTAACTTACCCAAGCTATACTCAAACTTGTGATTCTCCTGCCTCAACCTCCCAGAATGCTAGGATTACAGGAATTTACCACCTTGCCTGGATACCAGATCCCTTTTTAAAGAGATTATTCTCATCTCCATTTACTCCCATCCAACTTCTCAGCCCACTCTAGCCAGTCCTCTGTCCATACCCTCCACTGACTTCACTGCAGCTAAGGTCTCCTTCCCATGGACAAATCAGATGATACTTTTCAAAAAGCCTTCTCTTTTGTAACTCTTTCTCTGCAAGATTTCAAATTGTTAGCAGAATAGTTTGTGCCCCCTCTGCACACCTCTGAAATGCTACTGTTCCCTATGATTCTTTCCTTGCTATTCTCTTTTCCACTGCAGTAGCCCCCAACCCATGCCCTGCTGGCCAAGGCAGTCTCATCTGATGCCTTCCCTTTCTGATATTGATAATTCCCAAATCTGCAGCATATATTGTACCTTAGCCCCAATTCTCTCATCAGTGGAGCACACAGTGTCATACAAGCCCTTGGCACCAGCACCCTGACCTATGACCTACTCCAAACTGCAGTTCCCCTATGCACTCTTGCACACTACCACCAATCCCTCTCCTCTGCCCTCATCCTCCTAATACTCCTCCTACACCACCAAAAATCCCTGACTGACCCTTATTCCATGCTTCCCACATCTAACTCATTGTTTTGTCCTAATGATATCTACCTTTAAAAATTTTTCTCTCCATTTCCCCCACACCTGTCCCTATTGCAACCCTATGAGGACTGCCTCCAGGCACAGCACTGACCTTCCAACTGGTGTCCTTCCTCAAGCTCTTGTCTTCAGATGCCCCTACAGTAACCACAAAACAGTCAATGAGCCCTCTCACATGCACAGCTGACCTGTTGGTTCCCTTGTTTAAAAGCTTCCTGTATCTCCCCTAAGAGTCTACTCATTACCCCACAAATATTTACTTATCACCTACTAGGTATTAGCATTGTCTTGGGAAATAGCATTGTACCAGGGAACAAAACTGGTCTGTTCTCATGGAACCACTAGTCTTGGATAAGGGAAAATGCCTTACCAGGGGCTACCATGAAACCCTTGCCTGCCTCCACAGCCTTGTGTCCTGATTCTCCCTGTACCCTACTCCCCAGCCACAACTAATTATACCTAATTATATGTGGTTGCTCCCTACCTTTTTTGGAAGGCAGGAATGAGATAGGTTCTTACTATATGGTTCAGGCTGGCCTTGAATTTGCAATTATCCTCCTGCCTTAGCCTCCCAAGAGCTGGGATTATAGGTATGTTCCACCATGCCCTACTCTTGCTTCTTCGCCTTGCCTAGGCTCTGTTGGGATCACCACATCCCATTCCCCAAACTCTTCACCAGACCCCATTCCACAGTCACTTCTTTTGGGGTAGTCTGTAGGTTCTGTATGGTTAGCACTGACCTCCAGAATAACCTAAATTCAGATCTCATCTTTTTATATACTAGCTGTGTGACTTCTGACTATTCTGTGCTTCAGATCCAAACAGTAATATCACCTACCATGTAGTTGGATTTTGAGAATCAAGTTAGTTGATTTGTGAAAAGTACTTAGACATTTTAGGTACCTAACACATAATAAGCCTATGATAAATGTTGATTGTCATTATTTCTATTTTGGTAATCTTATTATTATATCATTCATTATGCTGCTCTATAATAATCCCTCATTGAATATGCCTTACTGTCTTTGTACACCAGTGAGTAACCTACCATGGCACATAGTAGATACTAACTCAATGTTGAAGTGAGAATAAAAGGACTGATTCAGGTCTGTGGCCAAACAGAATTACAGTGGAATAACAGCAACTGTAAGACTTCTGGCATCTTTTTGACCAAACATGTAACTGTGTGCTGTTTTTATAATGTGAGCAAGAGCTGGAAAGGACTAAGCAAGAAAGGAGCATTCATGTGATCTGAACTGATCTAGAGCTGGGCTGTTTACATTCCTTTCTTAACTGATTCTGGGGTCAGGAAGAGACTGAAAACTATTACTTGTAACTCACACCCCTTCTCCCCACTTCATACCTTCCATTTGCCCCATCCCCAGTACCATGTTCCCCTGAAAAATGTTTAAATTGAAACCCAAAAAGCAAAAGGAGTACTGAGGGGATAAGAATAGTAAGGGGTTAGCACCTCCTTCCTTCCTTTTCTGAAATCAAAGCCAGTGTTTTGCCTTGAAGGTTAGCTGGCCTCTTTCATCCTCTGCTCCACCTGTCTGGGACTGGCATTGCTACAGTGACCATTTCCTTTTGTCTTCATGGCTGAAGGGCAGCTTCAGGGTGGGGCCTAGAGCTATTTCTAGTGCTGGCCAAATCTCTCCACCCCAACATCTCTTTTGCCTTCTGTGATCATATTTCCTCTCCACCTCACCAGTAAATAATAAGTGGTGAGACCATAGGACCAGAAACTATGACAGAATTCAGTTTCCTCACAAGTCCTTGGCTGAGCTGATGACTTGAGCAAGTGAGGAAGGAAACTGGGACAGCTAGGGTTGGTCTAGGAGGAGGATCAGGCTCTTTCTCCTCAATCCTAAACAGTTCACCCAACCTCAGTGGTATGACTGACACAGGGTTTGGTAAGGGCCTCTCACCATAGGAAAAGGGAATTCACACTGTCTCCTGGGCCCTGAGTTTGGCCCTTTGTTAGATGTTATCTCATCGACTCTTATCATCCCCCTGATGGATATGATGAAACAGAGATTAAGAAGCTTACCTGAGGCAAGCAGTTAAATACAGGTACCAAATCGAAGCTCTTTCTGACTCCAAAGCTAGCGCTTGTTCCACCTCATCATGCTGTCTCCAGAGTCTAGAAAAGTTATTCATTCTATGAGTTGACTCTTTGAACTGTTTGAATAACTAGCTAAGCCCTTGGAGAATTAATTTAATTTAGCATACATTTAAGGAAAACCTGTGATGACTTAAGTTAGACTCTATAGGGTTTGCAAAGAGAACATGACAAGTTTATACATTTACAGAGTTCACAGTCCAGTAGAGAAGATTTAGCAAGTGCAAAACCCAAACCATAACATAAGGCAGAAGCAGAAAAATGTCATGGCAAAGCCAGAGAGATAAGAGAGAACCACCTTTGCTTTAGACACACCCTACAACTTCCTGGTGCCTAGTGCTTCCTTTAACCCCAAGCACTCTCCCATACCAGGGCCAGCCTGCTGCCATGTAGAATTGGCTCCCAACACAAGGAATTTCATAAAGCATCTGTGTTACCTAGTTCCTCAAATAAGTGAGACCTGGTAATAATACTTGATTGGTAAAAGTGGAAATAGGTTTAGGAATCCAGACTTGACTATTACCTTCAGGTAGCCTATTTCAGCAAAGATTGGGTTACTTATGACTTTGGCCACCATGTGGCTTTGTAAAATCCAGGTGCAAATGAAACCAGGACAAGAAGCTTGATCATAGTAGAGCTGAGTTCTGTCACATGGCCACCATTCCTGGCCCCAGTTGGCCATATAGTTAGCAGTCATGTGCTCTGAATCAGCGGACTATAGTGTAAGAATGTGGGAAGCCACATTCAGCACACAGTAGGTGCTCACCAGGAACATGCTATTCCAAAGCCTCAGGCCCAAACACACACCTCACAACATGACTTGCTGACCAGGATCAGCAATGTCATCTCCACAAATGGGGACAGGACATTCCTTCCTCCAGTAGCTCAGCTAGGTACTCTGCCTCTGATTTGTAATAGCACTTTGATGCCAGAGGTTTGGGTCTTCTGGAGGGGCTGCTTTGTTGCTGCTGCCTTTTCTCTCTTGCTCTCTAAGCCTATCTTCCATAGCCATGAGATGAGTAAATTGACACTTTTTGGAGAAGAGGTCACTTTAAGAGAGGGTACTACACCTGTTTGAAGTCTTTTTTTTCCAGAAATTTTTCCAGAGCCAAGTTCATAAGGGCCTTAGACTGAGGGGCCCTTCTTAGCTAAAAATACAAGCCTATCGGATTTCTTCAGCCATGGTGGGGGTTAACTGGTGGATGTGTCCCTCAGGTGACCTCTCTCTTCCCCCATATACACGGGCTTGGTAAAGAGGATCTCTTTCAAGGTGTCTTCCATATCCAGAACTCAGGGTGTCAGGCATTAGACAGTAATAAGCCCAGCAGGAAAGACTAAACCTCTGCCTTTATAGATATGTGCACACAGATACACACATATACACACACATGCACATACACGCACACACATGTAGACAGACATACATGCAGATAGACACACACATACAAATGGCATTAGAAATATTGGCACAATTTTGATCATTTTCATTAAAATTCAATTGTAGTAATTTCTGTCATAGATGTGCAAAATCCATCTCCCCCATCAAATTACTCTCATGAATTGCACAAAGACGTTGTTAAAATCCCTAGAGATTGTTCCATAACATCTCCCATGTTACCAGATGTACAGCCAGACTTTCAACCAGGACAATTTGGTAACAATGGTAATAGCTCTGGATTGTTTCTTAGAAGCTGTTTGAATGGTATCAAAATCATAACACATACCAGAATGCTTGTTTTCATGTCCACTATGCCTTTTTTTTCATGGAATTTGAATTTTCCTGACTTACTTAGCACCTAACGATATCACTATTGAGAGCATATAATGTTAAGAACCATATGCTCTCTCACTAGAGAGTGAGGCCAAATACTATTTCTGTTAAAATCTAAACACAAATCATAGCTTTGCATATTTTCCCATTCAGAGACTTACCCCTATTAAATGATTCCCTTTGTCACAGTGTTTTTCCCAAGTGGGCCCTAACAGAAGCTGAATCAGATATTGTGACTTAACAAAAGTCACAAGGTATTGTCTAGTGGACTAGAAATAGAATCCACAAATCTTTATTTTAATTTTTAATTTAAAAACAAATGAACTCTACGACAGAGAAAAAAGCCAAAAGTATAGAAATTAGAGTTGTTTGCCATTCCTAGTACCTGGAATTCAAGGCAACCAGAGCTACTAGGCAACTGTCCTTTGGGGTCCTAGGAAATGAATGAAACAGGGGCTTCCCGCCTTCAGGGAGCTTATAGTTGGGATGAGAGGAAATGGTTACTACTGAAAAATCTCCATCCAGAACTCAGGGGAAGTCTTACCCATTTTCATAGCCCCCACTACAGCCAGTGACCTGCTTGTGATATGCAGCCAAGCACTGTCTATTTGAATGAGGGCCATTAGAGATACTAACAGAATGCTGGAGAGGGGGGTGGCAGAGAATAAGGGACAGCTTTGTGAAGGAGGTGACATTTGAGCTGTGCCTGGAAGGCTTGCCACAGGCAGCAGGGACTGGGGGTGGGCTTTCAGAGACCCTAGGAAAAAGCAATGGCAAAGATCCCAAGGAAAGGAAGACAAAAGCATGAGATGACTGGCAAGGGCACTGGGCAGTATAGTGTGGCTAGAGAACAGAGAACCGGAAGACCTGTCATTGGAAAGAAGAGCTGAGACCTGAGCTGAAAGTCTTTTGAACAGCAATTTAGCAGTGAACTTTCACTGAAGGTCCAAATGAGCAGAGTAATGCAACCAAGGCCGGGCTTCCTGTGGTATCACCCTGTTCTGCCCAGTGAGGCCTTTCTGGCCTTGTCAGTAGTGGTAAGTTCCTTTTGATTGCCCTGTATGTATTTGGTTTGGTTTGGAGGTCCTATGTGGTTTAGCTTGTTTTTTGGCCTTTTCCTTTTCCCTACAGTTTTTCACAGCATATGGTCCTGATTATGTGCTGGAAATCACGCCAAGCTGCCGGCCAGACCGCAATGAGCCCCACAAAATCCAACAAATCCTCAACTACATCAAAGGTGAGCAAAACCCTGCCCAGTCCTGCCCCCTTATTCCATCCAGTTTGTGGTGGCCTATCAGCAGGGACTTCCTCAAGTACCATTTGTCTTTTGGTGGCTAATCATTTCACTGACTCAGAAGGAAAACCTCTTTTGGGTCTGACAGCTTGTAGTTGGAATTCTGCACAGGCCATTCTGGTTGGGATTGTCATTTGGCTAGTATCACCTTTCGAAAGACAGAAGTTTCAGCTGTAGGTATCACAAAGGAAAAATAAGTTCTAAAGTATGCCCTTTTTTCTTTTAAAAGCCCAATAGCACAAACCTCTTTAAGATGAGAGAAGTTCAGGTCGATTTAGACATGGGAGGGTGAGGTGGGAAAGGAGCTTGCTGACATTTTTTTCATTATGGATGTTATTTGGCCCTCTAGTACCTTGAGAGACTGCAGAAATGCAATGAGTAGTCAGGGATTCTGATGCCCTGGGAGTAGGGTCCCCAGTCTCATCCAGAGTACTGGGGATAGAGCTGTGGGGTGGATCTGCTGCCCTTTTTCCCTTCCCTTCCCCGAGGCTAATAGTAATCATTCTGGCCATAGTGCAGAGAGGAAATGGCAGTCTTCAGGCCATTGCCTTCTTTATTACTCTGCCCCCAAGTCACTGTCCTCAGCTCTCAGTAGAGCACCCCCCTCATTCCTAACTACCTTTTTACAAATCATTTCTCATCTACCATTCATTTTGAGTGTTCTGGTCAGCTATTTGTCTGATAATTAACTGATTGACTGATTTATTGTGTGTGTGTGTGTTTTGAAATCCTAATTATTTACAGCATTAGGAAAACAATGATATCAGAGGAGTGAAATCCCTGTAGTTATTCATAAAGTGACTAAGATTGCTCCATTTCTCCTACCTTTCACTCCCATGTTGAAACTCAATCCAACATGAGAAGGTCTGTGTGATCCTACAGTCAGTCTGAGGAAAAATGCTATGCCTGGGGGTCTTTGCTGTGAGTGATATTATATCCACTATATCCACTAGCAGGGCCCAGTCTGTGACAACAGCAAAGTCTAAGGCAAGGACTCCATGTCCTGAGCTCCTTTAGCCAGAGAACATTTTCTAAGCCAATAAAACATATACATGATTATACTCACAGCATTGCTTATTGGCTCTTTAAAGGGCCCATCACCCTCAGTCGTCTTCTGCCACTCTCTGATCACTCAATGCCAACTGAACCAAGTCCTCTTCTTAACCAAATCTCCCTCCCTTGTTCAGCCTTTAAGGCCTTCAGAATCCTTCCATATTGGCCCTTCTCCAGTCCATCTCATTGTGCCCCAACCCTGATGAGCACTGTCAATACTACACTGGTTTCCTCCTGGTCCTTTTAGACCCAGAATATATTTCCTATCTCCCTCAGTACTGATCCTAGGCCAACTTCTCTTACTCCTCTTCCCTCAACTTTGCCCTTTTCCTTCATCCAGGCTCTAAATCCTGGTAGAGTATAGACAAAGCAATAGAAACAGATTCTATCCAAGCCTCTTCAACTCCTTGCCCACACATTTGTTTGTGCAGATGTGTGTATTCCCTTGCTTCCCTGCACATTCCCCCAGGCACATAGCTCCAGAGTATGGTAATGCAAGTGGAAGAGAACTAGGAAAGAAAGGAAACATAAGAGGAATAAATGAAAGACTTGAGACCAAAAACTAGGATGAGGGCTGATGGAAAAAAATTAGATCTGGAGGACATGGAAGCTACATGTAAGTCAAGTGTTTTTTAAAGGTCCTAACTGGCTAAAGCAATATTCTGATTATAACACAATGGATCTAAAGTGAAAGAAAACATAAGGACCCAGAACTGGTCCTCAAAAGCAATTGGATACATACAAAATGGGAAGATGGCACTTATCAGCATTATATCTGAAAAAGAAGTAGGAGTTTTAGTTGACAGAGCTCAGCCTGAGTTACCAGAGCAAGGTGGCCTGTAGAAATGCTGATGTAGCATTAACTTCATTTTAGATACTCTAGACAGACAGGAGCATGCTCCAGAAGGGCATTTGGCCTGGAGCAAACACTGAAGCTGAGGCTCCAAGAGGTCTGGTTGGAGAAGTTGGGGCTTTCTGGGATACAGAAGACTCACAGAGATGTGATTTCTACTTTCTATTTCTTTTTGCATTTTAAAGAGATAAAAAGAAAACACAGTAGTAAAAACAAAAACAATAAAAATGATATAGGATTTCAAAACAAAATGATAGGAATTAACAATGATCACTATATTACATATTATCTTTGAAATAGTTGCTCAGATTATAAGCCCCAAGGCACAGAGATGGACCTGAGGGTAGATAATTTAAAAAGACATATTTCATTCAATAGAAAGAAGAATTTTCCAATGATTAGAGCTATCCAAAGTGAAACAGGCTGCTCAGAAAACAATGAAGTTTTTTGTTGCTAGAGATATACAACTAAAGACTGGGTAATCACTTGGCTCTCACACTGTAGAAGAGCTCCTGCCTTGGTGGATGGCAACTGAAATAAATTATTATTAAGACTCTTTTCAATCCTAAGATTCTAGAACTCCCTACATTACAATGAGAACATAGGAAAATTATAAAAAGAATACAATGAGAGTGCTAGGATTGGTACGTGAGTCACTGTTGTTTGGGGTGGGGAGAGATAATGATTTGTCCAGGAAAGAATTGATATGGAGAAGGGGAGAAATGAAGAGGCTAGGAATGGGTGAGAAGGAACCAGGGAAGGCTGACAATAAATAGAGTTGCTATAGAATATGAAGCATGTTCAGATTTTCCATTTAGCCATCTCTTTCGTATTGACAAAGCCTTGTGTTCTAGCCATGCAAACTAGAAGAACACACTGAATCCAGAACCACAAAGAAACTCAGCTCTACCTAGGAGAGATGAAGCTAGAAGGAAGTCCAAATGTTGCTAAAAATGGCCAGGCTAACCTGATATACTGATGCTGTGCCCCCAGCCAGCTGATTCCTGCTGCCATCAGATAATGTGTTGCCATGACAATGGTCAATGTGGAAAATCTGCTGAATTTTCTGCATTCTGAAAGATTTTCTAGAACCTTTCTCCAAGATTGTCTTTTGTTCTTGAAGTCAAAACCTCAGCAAAGCTGGCCATTTCTCGGTGTGCCTCCCCTCACCGCAGCCCCACCCTATTCAAAACAAAGAGCAGGGTCAGGGCACATTTGATCTGGGGAGGAGGGATGATGGCAAGGAAAGAGTGGATGGATTCAGCTCCACTCTACATGACAGATTTTAGCCAGCAAGTCTAGTTGAATTTGTTTAGACTTTGAGCTAGAATTTTTTTTCTCCCTTTCTCACCATACCCCATAGAACACAAGAAATAAGATTTTAGTCTATGGAAAAATCAACCCTAAGAATGTCATAGAGATATATTCCACATGCCATAGGGTGACTGAAGATGCAAGCAAATTTAGACTTCACCTTATCCCATCTTTTCTGCCCATTAGTCTTTTCAAAAGAAAGGAAAACAAAAACAAAAATAAAACCATAGTCAATTCAACCTGTTCACTTTATACAAAGCAAAGCTATATTTTCCCACAAATTGCTCTTCTTGCACCAATGAGCTATCTGGAAGGTAACTGCCATTGTTCACAAGTCAGGCTATGGAGCACGTAGCTCAGCCCAGCTACTGATTCTTACTGCAAAATCCTAATCATAACATCTTCACATGCTCCAAGTCATTTGTCTTTCCTCTGGTTAACATACCCTGGAGGAATTAGCTCACAGTGAACCTTTCAGAGTGGGAAAGGTGCTGATGTGATCAGTCCAGATAGGGGACCAGATCTCATGCTGGATAGCTCTGTATGGGGATACAGAGATAAAGGTAGGAAGTTTTCTAGTCAATGGTACTGATGACATTTGAATCAAGTAGAGCTTCATGTTATAGCCCAGGCCCAGCCCTCCAAGGAGGGGAGCAGTATGTTGTGTACCTGTATGTACTAGAGTTGGAACTGGAGGTTTCAACAAACTATACCCTAAAATTTGCCTAGGATGGAAAAAGAAATAAATAGGGTAGGGAAGGAATGAAGAAGGCAGGGTGGGGCACAACACACAAGGGAAGAGCAAGGACCTGGGCATGTGTACCTTTTCTGACCCTTCAATACAAAAGCTTATTTAGTATGGCAACTCCACTGTACAGGGTTTGGGAAGTGGGCCACCAAACTGATTCAGGTATGGAGAGAGATAACACAAGTGAAATAAGAATCATACTTGCTATTTATCTACAAGTTACTTGGCCAAAGTCTCCATTCATTCAGCAAATAATTACTAAGCATTTCCAGTATGCCAAACACTATGCCAATAAGCAGTGGAGTAGACATTTGAACCCAGATCTGACTTGATGGGAGTCTTACAGCCAGGTGTTTGTCCTCTCTGGTAGCAAAATTCTCCTTGGTAGCATTGCCCTGTGAGAAATAACCGAAGTCCCTTACCTCTCTTTTTTACCTAGTCACTCAGTAAACCCATCCCACCACAAACTGCACACCCAGCTCCTTCCTTATTGTTAATAAAAGCACCTGAAATCTCATGTGCCTCTGGAAATGAAAGGAAGGCAGCCATGGGCAATGCTTGTAGGCCCCTGACCTATTGATACATTTAGCCCTCATCAACTTTCCACTCCTGCCATGCCTCCATCACTCCCAGCACACTGAATCAGAAGCTTCCAGCTCCATGCCAAGCTAAGTAGAGAAAGAAAAGAGAAGGTAGAGGAACCAGCTTGCCCAGGTCCTATTGTCTGAAGTGGCAGCAGCTACCAGCCCTAGTCTGCTGTTTACAGTCCCATAGCACCAAGCTGAGAGCCTTTGCATATTCTCAAGAGGACCATTGTGCCAAGTGTAGGCAGTATATCCTCTGGTGGCCTCAAATCCGGGATTGATATCCTTCCAGAGGCCAGCAGATCTAGGCATGTTGGAGGCCTACTAGAGCCCCAAGACTAAAACAGTGCTCCTGTCTGGTGGGACTCTACACCATGGAAATACACTTCTTCCCACAGCTTCTCTTGCTTTCTGAGAACCCAGGAAGATAAGCTGACATGCAAGGTTGGTCCCAAAGAAAGACTAAACTTTTTCTTTAAGGCTTAGAAGGATTTTGGAACAAGATTGTGGAGGAGAGCCTAAACCAATTTGTATGACTCAGATGGGGACCTCTGTGATGCTCATGCCCTATCTTCTCTTCCTGTCCGTTCCCTCTGTACATTCTCCATCTCCCTGTGGTCCTTTCCAGGAACCTACTGCCAACCTGGCCTTTCCCACTTAGCAGGATTCTTTCCCTTTTGCTTCACAGAAGATCATAAGAAATGGAAAGATTTGTCATTATTGTTCATAAACAGAAAAGTAAGAAATAAAATCATACTAAAAATTTATAAATTCTAAACTAAAAACCAGGGCTCCCAAAGTTATGGTAACATTGGCTTTTATCAAACTGAAAACCATTTATAAAATGGCAGGTTCTTTATAAAAACTTGAAATTTCCACCTAAATCCTAAATAGGAACTACAGTGGCACCTTGGCTCGTGAACACTTTTGTTTGCCAACAGTATGGTTCGCAAACAGAAGTATTTGGCATAATTTAGTTTTTGTTTGCAAACTCTGCACCACATGATGAACACAACTGCAGCCATCTTTCCTACACAAACACAAATGTGGCCATCTTTTCCAGAATTATAGAATGAAGTTCATGAAGCAATATACCACTGTATTATTATTGAAAGCATACAGATCCACACCCTATAATGGTTAATTTACATATACCATTTCATTTAGCCATCACAATTTCCTTGTAAAGTAGGGGATTGACACTCAAAGATATTGGGTGATATGCCCTTAGTCACAGGACTAGTAAGTGGTGAATTCAGGATTGGAAACCAAGCCCAGGACCCTTCCTGCACTTGGTAGCATTGCCCTGTGACACCATCTACTTTTTTTCCAATCACCCCTAGTAAAACCTTTTTACCCTGCATGGGATCCCAAAATGAGTACTAAATCAGGTTTATTTTAACAAATTGTGTCTCCACTTTGAAACCAGCTCAATCAACTTTTTTTTAGGCTCCTATATGCTCAGTGCCATGGGAGATATAAGAAAGTTGAAGACATGGCCCTTACTTCTGATACCATTGAGAAATCTAGATAAGACAAACTTGACCTCCTGGGACAAATCAGGATACAGCAAGGGCCAACACTATGTAGATGCAGCTGGGGTCTAAGACTTTAGGGAGATTGCTTTTGGAGTATGGGAAAATTTGAATAGATTACAATGAAGATGTGACCATAAGCAAAGAACACTAAGAAGGATGCAGATGGGTGGATTAACAGTTTCCTGAGTTTCAGGCTGAGTAGCCCATATCAGATACAGAAAAATGGGAACCATTTTACATTTTGGAATTAGAACATGACTTGATACTACTCTGAGAGTGATGTAGTCCAAGGGTGAATCTGCAAGGGTCCTAATAGAACAGTGTGGGTACGTAGGGAGGAATGGTTGAGAGCTTTTACAAAGAGAGTATCACTAGGATTTAGAGATAGGGCATTTACAAAGAAGCAAGGAGAAGGAGAGAAGTAAAGAGGACTCAGGCTTCTGACTAGGATAGGAAGCTATTGGGGAAGGGCATAGTTATATAGAAACATACTATTGTGTTCTGGTTTGATATTTTAAACTTGAGATTTAGTTCTTATTCCATATAGTACATCTACTTGCAAAAATCTGTTGCAGCCTACTAAAAGGAAAAATTTTAAAAATAACTTGACACAAGAATATGCTTATGGGGCCAGAGATATAGCTCAGCAGCATAGCACCTGCCTAGTAAGTTCAAGATCATGAGTTCAATTCCTGGTACAAAAAAAAATATAAACAAAGTTTAGTGAAAACAGAACACAAATGGTTTAATATCACACAATCTTGATTTTGTAAATGTATATAATATACTTGTGAGTGTATTGATATGCCTAAGAAACAATAAAAAGAAATGTTTACTGTGGTTCTCTTCAGTGATACTTTACTAAAGTAATTTTTTAAAATTTTTTTATTATTTAAAGAGAAACAAAAGCATGTAAAGGGTAGAGGTAATACAGAATTTTTAAAAAAAGATAAACAATAAAAATCACTAGTTGATAAATTACATATTGTCTTCTTAGAAATAGTTGTTCAAGTTACAGAATTAAAGCATACAAAATAGATTTTCAAACAGTGAGAGTGCAAACAGCTATGCATGCATGAATCTCTACATGTATTTCTATCCTTTCTGTATTGGAGGGAAAAACAAAACATAGCAAGACAAAACAAAACAAATTCCTATAAAAACATGAAACCAAAAAGTCGTATAAAACCACAGTACAAGGTGATCTACAATGATTACTGTGTTGTTTCTTATTATCTTCAATAGAATTGTCTATATCATCATGCATAATTGAATATAGCAGTATAATTGAATATAGCAGTACATAACAATATTAGTAAAAATAAAACATTTTAGACAGTATAAAACTTCAAAGGCAGGTAATAATCAAACCAGAGTGGATATTCTAGTGGGTCTTGTCATCTTAAGTGCAGTTGCCTATACTCTCAGACTTGATACTATCAATCATAACAGCTTTGAATAAAATCTATCAATACAAAACAGCGATCTAACAGACCAGATTCTATTACAATCAGTCATGGTAAAACAGTGTAGGTTTTACACAGCTTTAGATAAAGTTAATAGGAAATTAAGGATGAATACCGTACTATATCCTGTTATTTTTGGGATAACTATCTGTGCCATCAAATCTAGTACAGGTAGAATGACTGGAACAAAATATAATACATCTAAGCAGAGTGGTGTAAGTAACGTGGATTTTAAATCCTGGTGCACTATTAACAATATAGCGTATCAAGGCCATCTATGTTAGAGATTCTAGTTATCCTTCTCTGCCTCATTTCTGCTATGCTATTTTTCTGCCTTTGTCTAGTTTTTTCCTTCACTCTACTGCCTGCCCCACTCATTGAGGCCTTTCTGCCACTGTTCCTAAAATCCTGGTATTTTTTTTCTCTCTCTAGAATGTCTTTCAGTATTCTCTGTAGGGTTGGATTGGTGGTCACAAACTCCCCTAGTTCCTCTTTTTCATGGAAACATCTTGTTTCTCCATTAATTTCTAGTGACAGTTTTGCAGGGTACATCAATCTGGGCTGGAGGTTATTTTATTTCATGGCTACTAAAGTAGTTTAACAGTAATTTTTTAGGGACTAAAATTGTATGTAATTTTTACTCATTCCTTATTCTCATATTTTTCAAAATTTCTACTATAAATATGTATTCTTTTCCTAGTCAGGGAAAAAAACATAATATAGGTTTGGGTTTTTTTAAAAGAAGAAAATCTTTTGTCAGACCTTATGTCTCCACTCTTGATTTATAAAATCTGGTCACTAGACATTTAGACAACTGGAACAAAAGCATTCTAGAGGCTGAGTATTTCAAATGTCTCAGGTGCTGCTTCTTTTCTTGGTAACTCAGAATTCTAGGGTGCTTCCATTTATCTTGAAAATCAAATCATGCTTTAACTCATAAAGTAAAGCCTTTTCTATCTTTCAGACTTCACAAAATCCAGTTGTCTCCCCAGAACAACTTCCCTTTCCAAAATTTCCAGTTACTCTAAGGCAACTATCTTAATCTCTCTGGGTTTCTCTTCTGGTTCATTGATCTATTTGTTTATTGCTTCATAGCCACGATTACTATAACTATATAATAAATTTTAAAATCAAGAAGAATGATTCATCTTACTTTTTTCTTTTCAAAATTATTTTAGCTAGACTGTTTCCTTTGCCCTTCAATATAAACCTTAGCATAATCTTGTCTGTATTAAAATTTTTATATAATTTAGAAAGGAGTTATGTTCTCTTAGTACTCTGGGAGGCTGAGGCAGGAAGACTGTAAAGCAACTTAGTGACTTAACAAGACCCTGTCTCAAAATTAAAAAAAAGGCTAGGGATGTAGCTCAGAGTGAAGACCCATTATCATGTAAGGAAGGAAGAAAGGAAGGAAGAAAGGAGGGAAGGAAGGAAGGAAGGAGAGGGGAAGGAAAAGGGAGGGAAGGAAAGGAATGGAAGGGAAGGGAAGCAGTTGTATTAAACCTGTATATCAAATTTAGGAAGAAGAGACTTCTTTACTACATTGAGTCTTACAATTCATGAACATAGTATGTCCATTTTTAGATTTTCTTTGATTTCCTTCATCAGCATTTTGTAATTTTCAGCATACAGAGCCTGAACAGGCTTATATATAAGTATTTTTATGTAATTGCAAATACAATCATACCTTAATTTGGATTTCCATATGTTCATTTTTAGTTTATAGAAACACAACTGATTTTTGTACATTGATCCTATATCTTATGACCTTGCCAAATTCACTTACTAGTTCTAGGTATTTTGTTTTGTTCTGTAGGTTCCTTGAGACATAGACCTTCATTGGTATGTAAATGTAGAAATACACTTTCTTTATGCATTTTCCCCCCATTACTAGGGATAGAACCTTCACACTGAGCTATATCACCAGTCCATTTTTATATTTATTTTGAGGCAGGGTCTTGCTAAGTTGCCCAGGTTGGATTTGAATTCAAGATACTTCTGCCTCTTGATACCAGCCTGGGCTACAAAGTGAGCTCAAGGCCAGCCTGAACTGCATAGTGAGACCCTGTCTCAAAAAAGACAAAAAAAGATACTTCTGCCTCAGCCTCTCAGAATGCTGAGATTATAGACATGTACCACCATGCCTAATTCTGATCTAAAAGCTTTCTGATTCATTTTCTTGTCCTATTGCATTGGCTAGGATTTCTAGTACTATGTTGTATAAAAGTGGTAAGAGCAGACATCTTTGACTCATCCTAGAATTTAGGGGGAAAACAGTCCATTTTTCACCATTAACTATGTTAGCAATAGGTTATTATAGATTTTCCCCATCAAATTGAGATAGTGTCTCCTCTATAGTGTTAAATTTTTTCCAGTGATATTTCTTCATCAGTTGATATTTGTATCAACAGATACATATGTGATTTCTCTCCTGTAGCATTTTAATTCTATTATATTAAAAATTGTTTGACTTTCAAATATTAAATCATTTTTGTATACCTGGCATAAATCCTACTTGGTCATGGTATATAATCTTTTTATATTGTTGAATACTATTTGCCAATATTTTGTTAAGGATTTTTACATATATATTCATGAGGGGTATTACTGTGTACTTTTCTTTCTTGTATTATTATCAGCTTTTGGCATCAGGCACTATGTACCTTAAAAAGCAAATAGAAGTTTCTGTAAGTGATAGCATAAAATTGGTATTAATTCTCCATTTCAGCACAGTTCTCCAGTGAAATGACATGGATCTGGACATATACCCCTGTGGTCAAAAAACTCATTTTGTGTATTTCAATTCTTTTTCATTTGTCAAGGTTTGTTTCATGGCCCAGGATATGGCCTGGTTTGGCATACATTCTATGAGTGCTTAAAAAAATGCATTATCTTGCTGTATTTGGAGTGTTCAATAAGTGTCAGTTCAATCCTGCTGATTGATAACATTGTCAAGTTCTTCTATATCCTTTGTTCATTTTCTGTCTAGTTACTCAGTTGGTTGCTGAAAGATGTTAAAGTCTCCAACGTTAATTGTGGATTTATCTGTTTCCCCCATACAACTCTTTTTTTTTCATGTATTTTGAAACTCTAATATTTGGTGCATACATATTTCAGATTTCTGCATTGTGGTAGAATGACCAATTTAGCATTACATAATGTCCCTCTCTGTCCATGATAATTTGATTTGCTCAAAGCCACATGATATATCTTATATATCCTTTTATATCCTAATAATAATACCCCTCATGAAGTATGTCCTTTTAGTTTCATTATACTTACATTTGAAATTAATTTCTTGTGGACAGCATACAGTTACATCATACATGTAGCTATTCTTTCAGCCCTTGTTTTTTAATTGCTGCATTTAGATAACTTAACATTCAATGTAATTTTATTGGAGGTTCACTCTGCAATTTTATTTTTTGTTTTCTGTTTATTGCCTCTGATTTTTGTTTCTGTTTTCTCCTTCATTCTTTAGTATGGATAACTTGTACCTTTGTTCAAATTCCATTTTGATTCATTGTAGTATTTTTATTGTATCTCTTTGTGTTAACTTTTTTAGTGGTTAGTCTGGGTATTTACTATATACTCATAACTCATTTTAGTCTATTGTTGTCAACATCTTACCACTGTGCATGTATAAAAGCCCTGTATGCCTTTAAGTCCCTTTCTTCTCCCCCACTTATATGAAATATTTTTAAACTTTTTTCCTAATACCATTTTGCAGTACATAATGATTACATTCATTGTGGTGAGTTGGTACATATACCTACTACCATATCTTCTTTTCATATCCCATTATCCTCCTCTCCCTCTTCCCTCCCTCAGTCTCTTGATACATTTCCCATTTGCAAAAGATGTATCTCTATTTCCAATTATCTGTCTTGATGGATGTGTAGGATGCTTCCAAGATTTAGTTAGTATGATTTGGATATGCATGTAATATGATATCTTTAACTATTTCAGGAAGACCCCTAAAAGGGGAATAGCTGGGTCAAATGGAATTTTCTTGTTTTAGTTTTGTTGGTTTGTTTTGTTCTGTTTTGTTTTTGAGACAGGCTCGCACTATACAGTTCAAGCTGGCTTTGAATCCACTATGTAGCCCAGGCTGGTCTCAAACTTGTGGCAATTCTCCTGCCTCCTCCTCCTGAGTGCTGGGATTATAAGAGTGGGCCACCGCACACAAATTGTTTTAGTTTTTTGAGCAACCTCTCTACTGATTTCCATAGTGGTTGTACTGGTTTATATTCCCACTAGCAACACAGGAGGGTTCCTTTTTCCCTGTACCCTCCCTAGCATTTGATTTCTCGATGATAGCTATCTTTCTGGAGTTAAATGGAATCTCAGTATTATTTTAATTTATATTTCTCTAATGGCCAGCAAAATCAAACTTTTCAGAAATTTGATTATGAGGTGTCAGCATGGATTCCTTTGGGTTATGTTTGTATTTTAGAAAGCTTTTTAAACCTTAGATTTATGTCTTTTCCAAACTTGGGAACTATCTCGTGATTATTCCTTCAAATACTTTTTCAGTCCTACCTTCTTTCTCTTCTCCCTCTCAAAGTTTGATGGCATAAGTATTAGGTCTTTCATCCTAGTCCCACATGTTCCTTAAGTTTCTGCTTAATTATTCAGTCCATTTTCTGTCATTTGCTCAAATTGGACAATGTCTTGCTCTATCTTCCATTTTATTGATTCTTTCCCTACCCTTGCCATTCTGCTATTGAACCTGTCTACTGAGTTCATTATTTCAAGTATTATATTTTCTAGTTTTAAGTGTTCTCTTCGGTTTTTCCTTATTTGTTCCATTTCTTTGCCAAGACTTACTTTTTTAAAAATTTATTTCAAGAATGTCCATAATTTCTCATTGAAGTATTCTTATGTTGGCCTCTTTAAATGCTTTCTCAGATACTTCCAACATCTCTGTCATCTCTATGTTGTCATTTGTTGACTTTTTTCCCTCATTCAGATCGAAAGTTTCCTATTCTTGGTATGATGAGTGATTTTCTTTTGTATTCTGAACACTTAGGTATGATATTGTGAAACTCTAAATCTTATTACAATCTTCTGTTTTAGCAGACTTCCTCTGATACTATGCTGGCAGGGTAGGGTACCACTACCCCATTGTCTCAAGGTGGGAGTAAAAATCTGAGTTTCTATTGTTGAAGATTTTTAAAATTTTAGCAGATTGCCAGGTGGAGCAGAAAAATGACAAACTGTTCTTTTACTTCCAAAAGTTTATTTTAGGTTTATATGTATTTCAATAGTATTTTTGTTAATGATCAGCTTTTCAAGGGTCCCTCAGAATGATAAAGCATATACCATAACTCAAAATATGCTCAGCAACAAAAACACATTCTGAATCATCACTCAAAGATAAATATTGGAGTACCACTGAAATGTCTATATTTAAATCTAGGTTCCTGAAATAATTAAAGATAAAAAATCCAGATTCCCTACTCAGCCATCTTTGATACCCTTGGAGTGGGGAGAAGCCATACCTTATTACTGCTGAGGAGTAGAAATTCAGGCTCCCCACTAGACTTCCACTAATACCACCTTGGCTAAGCATGGGAGTAGCACCTTCTTACTGCTTCCATGTGGCCTCTTCTGACTCAGAAGATCCCCTCGCTATCAAGCAGGGATGGAAAGTCCTGGATTTGCAGTCTGCCTTCTTTGACACAACCCATGTAAAGTAGAAGGGGAACCTGGTTACTACTAGGATAATTTGCTATTTTAATTTTTCATTTATTCAACAAATATCCATTTGATGTTAATGTTTTATAGGAACTATTCTAGGCACTAGTGATGCAGAATTAAATAAGATGGAAAAAGACCTTGCCCATCATACAGCTTGTGTTCTAGTGTGACAGATTGTAGTAAGCAAATAAATATTTAGTTTGATTACTGATTAAATCAGGGATATTATTTTGAATAAGGTTGTCAAGAAAGATCTCACTGAAGGGGTGACATTTGGGAATAGAGCTTAATAAAGTGTGTGAAGGAGTTTACCAAAATTTAGGTGAAGAACGTTCTAGATGAATGGAACAGTAGAATCAAATAACATATGGCAGAAATTTATTGTATTTAATGTATTCATTTTAATACATATTGTAAAGAAAAATAACTAGCACATCAAGCTCTTGGATTTCACTGATATTATTGCTTAAGAAAAAGCTCAAATTTTTTCCCAAAAAGGAGTCTCTATAAAAGGTTTCCAGGAACTGAAAATATAGCTCAGTAACCCAGCCCTTACTAGCATGTATAAGCATGTATAACACTGCTCCCCCTAAAATGTTTCCACAAAATTACTATGTGAGTATGATTAAGACTCTTGACAGTATTGAAGTTTCAGAAACAAATGTCTCTCTGAAGTGAATATTATTGGTCCATTTAATAGATGAGGGAACAGGGCCAGTGATTTAGCTCAGTAGCCTAAGCCCCTGCCTTGCAAGCACACGGTCTTGAGTTCAATCCCTGGTACAAAAAAAAAAAAACAATAGATGAGAGAACTTTATTTTACTTTATTTTTGGGGGGTACCAAGAATCGAACTCAGGACCACACACTTGCCAGGCATATGCTGTGCCACTAAGCTGTATCCACAGCCCCTAAATGAGGGAACTTTAGCTTAAGGAAGTTAATTAAAGAAGTCACACAGCAAATAAGAGGCGGAAGTGGGATTCTCCATGATAAGATGAGGATCATGTTCACAGCTTAAAAGAAGAAATAATTTTCCTTCTGCCTGGTGGAGCTGCTGATTGTTGCATACAACAAACAAGAAATGTGAAAGAGCAGTTGGAGGGCTCTAATATGAAGCATTTTTGTTTGTTTATTCGTTTGCCCAGAACACATGGCTAAAGCAATTGTATTGCTCATTCCCTCCAGTTTTTACTACTAAAATGATTACGAGGCAAAAGGAAGATTGGAAATTAATTATTAGAGAAAATAAATATATCACTCAGGGTTCTGGAATGTCTTACTGTTGACAACTTTCTCAATCTACCTGGAAGCCCTTTAACCAACTGAGATTCAGGTACTGTCTTGAGCACAACCACCAAATCCAGAAGCACTGAGGGTCATTTGACGGCAGAATAAGCAGGCTGAGCTCCCTTTCTTCACAGCCCAGGGACAGCTACTGCAGGATTCTCACCACAGAGTTCCACAGGAAGCTCTGCAGACATCCTATCCCACAAACTCTTCTGCCGTTCCTGACCAGGGACATCCCCAAGCCATAGTCAGGCCACCAAGGAGCCCCCAGTCTTTTGAGAAAAAGGAAGCATCTTTATAGGCTCCTGGTTTACTCACATCCTTTTGCCTCTTTGCAGCTCCAAGTATATTTGAAAGGGAGATTTCATAAAGATTTCTAAATTAACTTAGAATTTCAAGTCTATTGTGACATGCAAATTAGTCTTGCTTGCCTGTTGGCAGCAATGCAGCTGAAGTGCCTAGAGACAGGCCATAAAACGAAAACATCAAAGTGATTAAATGTTCCCAAAGAGCATAATTGAGTATATGAATAAAAGAAAATAAAACAAATTGATTTTCTCCAGTGCCAGAAAAACAGAATTGAGAACAAAATAATAGACTTTGAAGTAATCAAAGTAAGGAATGTACCATAGTGACATAGAAATAGCCAGTTGTGGGAGAGATTTATTGTGTTTCTGTTATCATACTTACAACTTTAATTTCATTAGCTAATAAATACAAATCAATTGAAAAATCATTCAACCAGAGAGGAGGCTGTCCTAAGCCAAGATTTTTATTTACATCTCTAAGATAAGCTGAAGCGTTGTTCCTTAATCTACTTTTTTTTTTTTTGGTACTGGGGATTGAACTCAGGACCACATTCTTGCAAAACAGGTGCTTATGCCGCTGAGCTAAATCCCTGGCCCTTAATCTACTTTCATGGGTGTACATTTCCCCTGTGAGCCACTGATAAGCTAGTTATGAGAGGCTTCTGCTCTGAAAGTGGTAATGTTCTTCCAGTTAACCTTGCACTTATAGACTAAACTTTCAAAAGGGACACTTTTATACTCCACCAAGATTTCTAACAGTCAGAGGTATCCAAATGCAAGCGTTTTGGTTTACAAAGATGCTATTTTTATGGCACTGACCAGGACCCATGATCTTAACAGGCGATAGCCTTCTGGCTTCATTTGGAAGTAGTGATGGTGACAACAGCTGTGGCAGCAACCATAGCACTTCTCCCCTTCTCACAACACTATTGGGCATCTGTGGCTCACTGCTTCCATCACTCCACACATGCAGACACATATGTCTACGTTCCTGTGAGCACACACACACACACACACACACACACACACACATACAAAGTGGTATTAAGGTCTAATCCGAAACCTGAAGGGCCAAGGAAGAATAGACACCCTTTTGGCTTCCAGCCTGGTGCATGACCATAATGCTGGGGAATATGAAGGAAGTGTTTCATCTAGTATCTATCCAAATGTCCCTCAAAGTCTCATGTGCTTGTAAGTGGGGCTTTTGAGAGTGACCAGATCATGGGTGTGTGATACTGGATTGGTCCACTGATTGGTTTAGCATCGTTCTGAGTGTAGGTGATGGATTTAATGAAAAGGGAAGGCCCACCATAGGTATGGGTGGTAACAACCAATAGGCTGCTGATTCCTGCATGTGAGTGCCATGAATTGTTTCTCCTCTGCCATGCCACCTTGCCTTAGAGCCAGCTGACTATGAGCTGAAACCTTTATGTTTTAGTTACTTTTCCCATTGCTCAGAAAAAATACCTAACACCCCACAAGTTAAGGGAGGAAATGGTTATTTAGCTCATAGTCTGTAAAGATTTCCGTCCACAATCAGCTTGCTCGGGCAGGATGGGATGGCAGACAAGCATAGCTGAAGAGAAACAGTTCATGGTGGGCAGAAAGTAGCAAAGCAAGGAATAAACACACCCCTTTCTATCCACATATTTTTCAGGATACTTAGGGCAGGTGGCACTCACACCCTTAATCTTAGTCCCCTTGATCCTAGTGTCACACACTCTAGATTCAGCCACCTCTGAAAAATCCCCACCTATGACTGCATGAGGCTTTAGGGGGACATCTAGACATAAGCCACAATATTTTACAAACTATGAGATGAAACAAACCTTTACTCCTTTAACTTTGGATGTTGGGCATTTTGTCTCAGCAATGAAAAAGCAACTAAGACAAGAGGAGAGCTAGAATGGGGCAGACATGTCATGTTAACTGTGATGATAGAACACTGGCAACACCAAGCTATGATGGAACCAGGTGCTGAAAGATTACAGAGCCAATATGAGATTGCTGAGAAACTATATTTATGGCTTCTCCAAGAAAAGAATCCCTCCACCCCACTCCTCAGCTGTTCCCTTCAAAATCCATGGTCAGGGCTTATGTGACCTGAATTGTGAGTTTCCCCTTCACAGGCCTTTGGGCTATTCTTCCAGATATTCGTGACATATCTTTCCTTCAGGGATTCACAGTTAGCAGCCATGTCTTTGGCTCTAGTAAAGGTCTTTGAGATCACTGGGACTGTAAACTTGAGTGTGCAGAAGGAGTTGGCAGTGCTGAGAGTGGCACTACTTGCTGGCTCAATCAGCATGATTGTGCCTGCCAGGCAATTTGTTCTGGAGAATTTCTCTTCCAGAAAGCACCTAGATGCTGAAAGGAGTCTCTTTGACATTCTGATGACATCCAAAGCCCAATTATGATGTGCCTTGAGATAAAATAGGGGATGGACACATTTTGCCCTTTTGAACAAGAGAGCAAGAGCTTGTATTCAGTTCAAGCCAAAAATTCCAGCTTCCATTTCCCACTGGTGTTTGGGTGGAGCAAATGGCTTTCAAAAGTCTGAAGCATTATACAGATGCAAGGCTGTATTATTTTTCCTGCCACTGTTATTTCCATTATCCTGGATTTCCCAGCCCAAATTTTTTGTCTGAAAAAGAACTGTAGAGAAGGCACAGTGAGCAAAGAACCTGGGAATGGTAATGCCAAAACCACCTGGAAGGCATCGCCCAGCCCAGCAGATAGACAACTGCTGAGAGGCCCAGCTCCGCAAGCTGTGTGGCAGGCATGCAGCCCATTCCTGTGATGTCACCTCTGCAGTTACTTTGTGCCTATCTTCCACATAGAACCAACAGATTTAAGCACAGAAGGGGAGAAAAAATGAATCATAGGCTATTTTAGAAATTGCTTCAATTCTGTTTGAGCTTGCAATGGTCCCTTGCAAGCTGAGACCAGAGCACCCTCACCATCAGGGTAATATCCTTTAAGTGCTGATATCCTATAAATGCCAGAAACCTGGTGGGACTTATCCACAAGGCTAGGTTCTAATTCAGGCCAGAGGCAGACAAGTGGTAACTGGTTGTTCTATGCAATTGTCACTGAAAGGCTTTTTGATGACAAGAAGGATCGACATTCCGAGGCAAGCAATGCAGTTGACAATTAACAGTTAAAATTAAATGGCCATTCACATTAGCACATGCCCAGAACTTCCTAGAAATCCTTCTTACTGCCATTGCTCTCAGGTAGAAAAGAAAACTCTCAAACCTGGCCATGATGAATGCATAAACTGGAAAGCTTACTCTACCCTAAATCATGCTAGATCCCCTCCCCTCCCTACAATTCCAGCTTTCTCCACCTCCCTGACCTTCATCCTGAATTCTGGCCACAAAAACTTTGCAGTTTCCCATATCCTGCTCTATCCCTGCTACCGGAAATATTTTTTTTTAAATATGAAACCCTTCACAAATTTGCATGCCATCCTTGAGTAGGGAACACGCTAATCTCTATATCATTCCAATTTTAGTATATGTGCTGCCAAAACAAGCACATCTTCTGGGAACATTTCCCCCCTTTGCCCTTCAAGATGCCACCTGTTATATGAAGCCTTTCATCCCCTCTCTTTTTCTGCCCTCAGCACACTGTAATGTGAGTGTTCCATTACCGTGTTGCTATGGATGACGATATATTTAACTCCAAATATGCTTCCCTCACTGGATTGAGAGCTCCTTCAAGGCAAGAACTGTGTCTTGTTCTCTGTGACCTCAGCACCCAGCACAGGGATTAGGCCATGTGGATACTAGTAAAGGCTTGTGCAGTGCCTGGACAGACCCTACTGAGCCAAGAAGGAGTGTGCCCACCATATGAGGTTATCAGATTCTAGAGGTCTAGGCACCAGCTACCCAAGAGCCATCTCTATAATGATTTTTCTCAAAATGTGCCCTATGTTTCTCTATAGAAGAGACAATATGAGATGGCACAAAGACATTTTTAATTTAAAAAAATTAAGTCATTTATTTTAATGTATGTTTTAAAATGTAACAAACGTCAAATCTTTTATTAGTATTTGTATTACTGCTTAGGGTAGATGAGGCCAAAATAAATATTAAAGTTTTAAAAATGAATGCATATTATAATCCCAGCACTTGGGAGGCTGAGGCAGGAGGATCACCACAAGTCCAAAGTTACATAGTGAGGTCAAGTCCAGCCCAGACTGTACAGTAAGATCCTGTCTCAAAAAATGAATGGATATGCATAGAAATATTTTAGGTGACTAATGATGCAGAGATTAAATAAATATGACAGTACTCCTAAAAGGACTTCTCATGTGACAATAGCTGTAAAAGTATTTTTCACAGTCTTACATTCACTTTTCTGTTCTTTTTTGGTGCCATTCAGACTCCAGGGCTTCTGAGTTCACTCTAACATTCCTCCAAACTGCTATGACTCCATCTACTGAACTTATTTGCCACCTCTCCTACTAGCACTGATCTTCCATTTATTAGCATGTGTTCACTCACCTTTTAAGGTCCTTAACAGCAGTGACCAAGCTAGGATTGAACCCAGGAAGACTGAGCTGTATCCCTAAACCACTTTTAAAATTTTATTTTGAGAGAGGGTCTCACTAAATTGCTCACACTGGCCTCAAACTCTTGATCCTCCTGCCTCAGCTTCCCAAGTAGCTGGGATTACAGGTGTGTACCACTACACTTGGCTAAGAGCAATAACCAAGCTCTAGGTCTCTGTGGGTTGAATAGGAAGGTGTATGATCAGCTGCTCCATATGTAGCTCTACAGATGTTTGGTCTTTTGATGAATGGGTATTGAGCACCTGCTCCATGCCAGGCACTGTCAAGGTTTCTCACAATGGAGTAATGAACAAGATAGACATACAGCTTGTACAGGTAGACAGACAGCACACTAATAAAGAAACACAGTATTTTTCAGCATGCTAGGTGCATTGATGAAGATAAAACAGGACCTAATGACAGAAAAGAAGTGACTTGGGCTGGCTATTCAGCCTAGGTGATCCCAAGGCCTCTCAGAGATTACTTGAGTGGAGACCTTTCAACTCAAGGTAGCAGAGGTGATAAGATGGGTCGGAAGTGAGATATAAGGACAGAGATTTTCAGGCAGAAGGAACAGTAAGTGAAAAGAAGGAGAAAGCCCTGAGAGGGAAAAAGGGATTCATATGTTTACACCACACCAAGAAGATCTGTGTGGCTAGAACCAAATGACCAGGGAGGGCACAGGTAGGAGGTAACATACAAGGGGACCAGGTCCTGCAAGTAAGTCACTTGGGTATTATTCCAGGTGTGACTAAAGGTCATTAAAGGGTTTGGGCATAAGAGTAATATGGTATGACATGATGCTTTTACTGAGCTATGCCTGAGTAGGTCATAGAGGGCAAGGATGGAACCACGGAGACAAGTTTTGAGGCCACTAGAGTCATCCATGCAAAAAGTGATGGTGGATTGGAGTAGTGGAGGCAGTGAAGGGTAGAGGAACACGGGTGAATTTGTAATATATTTTGGAGGTAGGATACATAGGCCTTGCTAATGGACTGGAAAAGACAGGTATAAACAAAGGAAGAAAGAAATATGACCCATAGTCAGTGTCATGAAGACAGAAAAAAGTACAAGGAGGCTATTCTACATCTGCATTGTCCAATAGAGCCATCCCTAGCCACATGTTGCTAGTTAAATTCAGTTCCTCATTTGCACTAACCATTTCAAGTGCTTAGTAGCCACATGTGAGTACAAGCTACCATATCAGGCAGCATAGATAAAGAACATTTCCATCATCCAGGAAATTCTATTGGATAACACTGCTCTACACTGAAAAGGCTATTAAGAAAATAAAAAGACAAGCGACAAACTTATTTTCAAAACTTGTGTCTAGTAAAGGATTATATATCCATATCCACAAAATACAAAGAACTATTAAAACAACAATAAAAAAACAAGCAATCCAATGTAAAAGTGGGCAGCCAGGCATGGGGGTGTGAGTCTATAACCTCAGAAGGCCAAAATAAGATAACACAGAAGGAGGATCACAAGTTTGAGGCCAGCCTGGGCAACTTATCAGGACCAAGTCTCAATTTCTTTAAAGGAGCTGGGGATATAATTCAGTGGTAAAGCATGTGCCTAACATGTGAGATGCCCTAGATTCAATCCCCAGTACTAAAAAGTGCAAAAGAAGAAGATATACAGATGGCAAGGAAGTATATGGAAAGATGTTCAACATGATGTGTCACTAAGGTAACTGCAAACTAAAACAATGAGATAACACTACATACCTATTAAATAGTTAAAATTCAAGACACTGGAAACACCAAGTGCTGGAGATAATGTGGAGCAACAGGAACTCATCCACTGCTGGTTGGGATACAAAATAACACAGCCACTTGGAAAGACAGTTTGTACCAAAGTTAACCAGTCTTACCATGTGATCCAACAATTGCTGTCCTTGTACTTACCTGAATAAATTGAAAACTCATGTCATATTTATGACAGCTTTTTTTATAATTTCCAAAACTTGTAAGCAACCGAGATGACCTTCATCAGGCAAATGGATAAACTGTGGTACATCCAGACAATGGAATAGTATTTGGTGGTAGAAAGAAATGAACTATCAAACCACAAAAAACATGAAAGAAACTTAAATGTATATTGCTAAGTAAAAGAGGGCACTCTGAAAAGGCTGAATACTGTATGGATCCAACAATATGACATTATAAAAAAGGCAAAACTACAGAAACAGTAAAAAACAAAAATGAGTGAATGCCAATCTTCTGGGGTAGGAAGGGAGGGGTGAATGAGTGGAGCTCAAGATTTTTAGGGCAAGAATACTATTCTGTATAATACTTTACACTTTTTAAAATTTATAGAACTGTACAACACCAGTATGAACCCTAATATAAACTGTGGATTTTAGTTAATAATAATATATCAGTATTCATTCATCAGCTGTGACAGATGTAACATACTAATGCAAATGTTAATAATAAGAGCAACGGCCTACAGGAGCAGAAGGAAGGGAATAGGTAAGTGTTCTTTGTACTTTCTTCTCAGTTTTTTGTAAAGGTAAAAATACTTTTAAAATAATCTATTCATTTAAGAAGGAATAGAGCATTTAACCAGCACCTAGCAAAGTCCCTAGCACAGAGTAGACAAGGTTTGTTGAATAAATGGATAGACAAATGAGTTAATCAGTTGATAAATAAATAGAACACAATCCAGTATTCATTCTTAAACATCAGAGGTAGGATAACAGTGTAATTAATTGATTGTCCAAACCAAGATATTTTAGAATGAAATGGAGTGCCACAAATGTAAATCAATACCATTACAGAAATAACCAGAAATTTCAAGCTGTGGGACCATGAACCACGTTGTACCTCCAAAATTGTTTTGTTTGGCCTTTCATATTAATGCTCCACACAGTTTTCTTATTTTCATTTTTTTTTTGGTGCCAGGAATGAAACCCAGTTCCTCACACATGCCAGGCAAGCACTCTACCATAGAACTACATCCCCAGCCCTCCACACTATATATACTTTAAAATGTTTAGTCATTTGCCCAAGTTTAATACTGTGGAAATGTTACATTAAAATGTACATTTCTGACTTCTCTTGGAAAATGCAAAGTTCTGGTCACTCTCAGCCTGCATGGCTACACAGTAGTAAATGACTAGAGCTGAGTACCAGGTGCCAGCTTTGCAAGTGTGTGCCTTCCTCTTTGCCTCAGACTCCACCATTCCCCTTTATACATCTTAGTAAAAGCCAAGTATGAGTTTCCATTTACCAACCCACTTACACTGTTTGGGTTTTGTTTTCTCTTGTAATAGTGTTAAGCAAAAAGAAACTATTTTTATACTCATTGTGATTCAAAGTAGGAAAATGGAAAAAGCAGCAAGAGGACTCCAGGTGTCTTGCCTCAATCCACTTTACTCACATCCCGTATAGTCTTGATCTCTATGCATTGAGGTTTTTCTTTCTAGTCGATCTCCTCAGGATCCAGTCTGCGTTGACCTTCAGAATTTTTCTCAAGCTGCTACCTATTTCTGGAAAACCTGGATACCAGGAAGAAATGATGGGCAGGATGTAAACTTACATTTTTATGTAAAATGTGACATTGCTTATCAACAATTTTTGGTGGAAATTATTTCTGTCGCTTTTCTTAATTATTTCCAAATGTAACTGGAGAGCAAGTCAAGGCAACAAAATACAGGACCCACCTTTCCTCTCTGTGAATATGGGCCATTGGAATGTTATGACATTTTGTTCACTTTTTCATTCACTCATTCCCAAGCTCTGACTGCTCCTAGATGGAGGGACCCTCACTTAAATGCACGGATCCCCTGCAGTTGTCTTCAACAGAGAAGGCATGGGCAGAAACAAATGAACAGAGCATGTCTGGAGCTAAGGAGTTGGAATTCATTTATAGGAAGTCAGATGCTGCTAAGTTTTTGGACCAGAAGAGGGATATAATCACAGCTAGCAATTGTCAGGGGACAACTCCAAAAGCAGAAGCATCAGTCAGGTATATGTTGGAGTGACCAGAGTAATGAGAGATATGACTTAAGGTAGAGACAGATTTAAAAGAACTTGTTGAAATTAGGCTTGCAATTCATCAAATATGGAGAAACATGAATCAAAAGATAAAAAATCAAAGATGATCCAGAAATTTTGTGTTTAAAACACCAAAAACATAATCCAAAAAAGAAAATTGCTAAATTAACTTTTGCTTTTTAAATGAAAAAGAATTTATGTACTGAGATAAAATATTGGCAGATCATATATCTGACAACATATCTGTATCTCAAACATATAAATTATACAAATTCATCAGTAAAATATGTGGGCAAACACTGGGCTTGTATCTCAGTGTTAGTGTACTTACCTAACATGTCTTAAGCCCTAAATCTGATCCCCAGCACTGTAAAAAAATAAAACGTGGGGTCAGGCAAAGTGGTATATGCCTGTAATCCCAATACTTCAAGAGGCTGAAGCAAAAGGATCACAAGTTTGTGCCCAGGTTGGGCAACTGAGTGACCCTGTATCAAAATTTTAAAAATAGAATAAAGAGCTGGGGATACGGCTCAATGTGAAGGCCTTGGTTCAGTACCCAGTACCACCAAAAGGGGGAAAGGGGCAAAACACAGAAGGAGGATATGGAGACAGCAAATAAGCACATGAAAAGATGTTCTACATTGTTAGTCATTAGGAGAAAGCAAGTTAAGATCACAATGCGATATAGCTATCCACTTGTCAGAATAGCCACATAAAACCAACATCAAATGTTGATAGGGATATCAAGAAATTGGATCCTTCATATATTTCTAGTAGGAATTAAAATGGAGCAGCCACTCTGGAAGATACTTTGACAGCTTCTTATAAAACTGAAGATACAGCTGCCATTCAACCCAGCAGTTGTACCCCTGGGCATTTATCACCCCAAAAAATGAATACAGTGTTCACATAAAAGTTGATACATAAGTGTTCATAGCAGCTTTGTTCATAGCAGCCAAAAGCTGAAAAAAGTTCTCATTTATTTCAATGACCAAATGGTTAAAGAGACTGTGCTACATCCATGCCACAGACTACTGCTCTGCAATAAGAAGCAACACACTTCATGCACACCATGGACTGGATGGATCTTAAGGGCAATATGCTGAGTGAAAAACGCCTATCACAAAGTTTACATACCATATGATTCTGTATATGTAATATTCTCAAAGTGACACATTTTTAGAAATGGAAAACAATAATGCTTGTCAGGAGTTGGTGAAGGAGGAAAGATGGGAATGACTAAAGGGATAGCAGAAAGGAGACCTTTGTAGTGATAGGACAGTTCTGTATCTTGGCTTTGGTGGAGCTTATACAGATCTATACTTGTGATCAAATTGCATAGAACTACACACCCAAGAGTGCATGTAAAACTACTGAAATTTGAATAAAGTTGTGATATAACTATGTCAATTTCCTGGTTTTGATACTGAAAATGATCATGTAAGATGCTAATATTTTGGGAAAACCTGATGACAGCCACACAGGACCTCTTGGTACAATTTTTATGGCAATGATCTGTGAATCTCTAAGTATTTAAAAATTAAAAGTTAAGTACAAAAAAAGGAATGAACTATTGATACATGCAAAACATTGCCAGAAACCCAGAGGCATTATGCTGAGTGAAAGTAGCCAATCTTAACAGGTTACATACTATTTGATTCCATTTGTATGACATTATCAAAAAAGGCAACACTACAGCGATGGGGAACATATCTGTAGTTGACAGGTGGTACTAAAGGTAGGATTATGTAGGAAAGGTAGGAAAAAGGACAACACAAGAGAGTGTTGGTGGGTTATAAGAACTTTTCTGCATCATGAACCTATATATGTGTTTTTGAAATCACAGGTGTGCACATGCAAAAAAAGCCAATTTTATTGTAGATTAATTTAAAAATTAAAGTAGCAGGGCTTGGAGTATAACTCAGTAGTAGAGCACTATTCTAACCTATGAATGAGGCTCTGGGTTCAAGCCTCAGTACTACAAAAAATAAAATAAAATTTTTCTAAAGATTAGATAGGCTTTTCTAAAGATTAGATTGGTTTGTTTCTGAATTGTTTCTTTCATTCATACATTGATTCAACCATTTATTGAGTACCTATTATATGAGAGGCACTGTACTAGATCTTGGAGATCAACCAAAAGTAATACAGTCCAGATCTCTGCCCTCATGGAAAATTTTTCCTGCTTTAGAGAAGTGGTCAGTATGGTTTAGAGGCCAGTGTTTCTACTTAGGGGTGCGGGGAAAGCAGAACGTTGCCAAGGACCAAGTTAGTATGCTTGTTATTCCCAGAGCCCAGTCCTGTATGACTGCAAATGATCACTTTTCTGAAAAGGGTCTTAAGCCTGAGGGCAGGGGAAGACCCTTTTTCCATACTTCACAGGTTTTCACAAGGGAGACTGCTAAATGGGGGAAGGAGAAAGAAAAGTTGCTGTGGAAGGAGATTTGATGTAGTTAATTCTGAAGTCTGAAAAACGTTATCTAAATGCCTGTGTGTGTATTTGTGTTGGAGGAAGGGCTGAAAGTGGCCATTTTTTAAACTCATGAATGTGGATCAATGACAGACTGGGCTCAGCTGGATGGTTCTTCTGGTTTGCATTGAATCTGCCCAGAATCTGCAGTTAGCTGGCTGTAAAAAATGCCAGAGAAGTTTATATACTATATGACATATAATCTATATACTATATGATATGAGCCTCACTCATAGGTCTGGTAGTTGGCTGATGGTTTCTGGGGTGACAGGAGTAGCTGGGCTCTTTTTTTCTCATCATCCAGCAGGCCAACCTGCACTGGTTCACATAGTGGAATCACAGAGTTGTCAAAAGCAGGAAGAGAACCAGTCACAAAATCCAAGTGCTCTTTTTCTCCTTCACAGCTTTATCTAAGTATATATATCACCTGAATTTGACATTTTTTTCTCTTCTGTTTGCAGGGAATATGAAACATGTGGTCTAGTTGACATAAAAATATCAGGTTTCCAGAGCTGACCAGCAGTGCCTGTAATGAAGACAGCATGTTTATGCAAGCAGTTTGTGGAATTTGTGACTGCAGGGGAAATTGGACAAAATTACTTCCTAAAAATTTCCAAGGGGCACCAAGTAGCAGCTGGCCTCCTGGGTTGAGGAGGCAAGAGTCTCAAAGTCCTCAACTAAGCATAGGGGAAGAGAGAGAGATCCAAAATTTAAAGTTTTATTTTTAAAAAACACGCAAATGCAGTTTTTAAACTTTCAAAATTATTTTTAAGCATATTTGGGTGGAAGACGTTTTTACTTTCTTAAACAAGACAGGTCAGAAGCTGGAGGAGAGCATGGAGCTCTGGATACCAGAAGGTTTGGGCCTAAGGGCCATCCAGGTGGAGCCCTGGGGAATGGGCACCAATCAGAAAGCTGGGAAGTGGGGGGAAGTTCAATGGTGTTGTTTTAGGACTATGTATTTTGATTTTTAATAAAATCTTTGAAAACCTACCTCTTTGTCCCGTTGGCTTCACTGTTAACTGACACTGATAGCACACACAGTTCTGAACTTTTCCTATCATAGAACTTATCAAAAACAAACCTGCTGCTTCTGTGCTCCCAGGCCCAGCCTGGGAGGCTCTCCTTGAATGCTGGACCCCAAAGGGAAACTAGCGTGTCTTCACCCCAAGTCTTGTGAACAGTAAGCAAGCTCTGTCCTATGCTAGAGCCAATCCATAGAAGTTTGGGGAACTCTTATGCTAGAACCACTAAAAAGGTCTTGCTGGCACCCCAGACAGGAACTATCCCTGCCTGGGAAAGATTTAGGGATGGGAAGGACACAGTACATCAGATTTTCCTAAACAAGTATAAACAGCACATGATAAAAGGGGACAGTCTGTAGCACATTAGCATGACCATAACCTCCTGGCAGGGTGGGGTTATGTGTGTGACAAAATGGAGGTGGAGAATAATGAGAGAAAAGAGAAAGACCAAGGGACAACCACAAGTCATGATTTTAGAATTCAATTTACTAAATATTTATGAAGCTCTCTCAACTACTGGGATGGACCAGGAAAGGAAACAAGGACACAGCCCTATCCTAGCCATTTAGGAATTATCAGATGAGGCAAGGGAGAAGGAATGGAAGTAGATCCCAGCTTATTTCAAACTCTTTCCAAAACTCTCTGAGCTGGGGAGCACTGGAGAGGAAGCAACTCACCCTGCTGGAGAGGCCCCTGATGCATTTTTAAGGGGGTGATATTTGAGCCAGGCCCTAGAAGGTGAGCTGTATTTCTCCAGGATCCTAAATGGGGGAAAGACATTCCACAGAAGGGTGTGGAAAAAGCCTTGAATGTGTTCTGGAATGGGAATAACCAAGCTTTTATTAAACTGGGTAGGACGCCTGGTGGGCTAGGACTACCAGTTACTTCAAATGCCCACTATTCTAATTATACACTCTCAGCCTCTAGGAAAGTTGACTTACCGCTCTTCCAAAGGGGGATTTTTAAAAAAGAGTGGGGAGGTGCTGACTCGGCCAATACAAGAGTGGGAAAGGTCAGGGAAGCTGCAAGCAGGAGCTCTTGCATTTCCAGCCTACCAGAGCTCATTCACCCAAGTCTGCTCCCACAAAGACTTGTCTAGCCCAGTTTCAGCTCTCCTATCCTAGTCCTCTGGAGGGAAACCACCACCCCCAGAGTGGTTCCAAAATCCCTGTGAAGATCTCCACCCTGAGAGGAAGATACCTGGTAAATAGCAGTGGCTACCTGGTGACCCCTTGTTCCTTTCAGTGGGAATGGATCTGGGCAAGGATATGCCACACAGTGGAAGAGAGTAACAGAAGATGCCAGGGTGCTGTGGGAGCTCTTTGCTTCAGGGTACCTGATTTGCTTTGGGGCACCTGATTTGCCTTTTCCTGACTAGGCCAGAGCTGCCTATCTGAGCCTGTGCTCTGGCTTCAGCTCTTGCCCAAGAACCAGAGTCAGCTGTTGACAAGACTTCCTGCTAGTTTTCAGAGCTAAGCCTCCTCCTCAGAGAGAGAGGCACTTCGTGGCCTTCAGGATTCCTTTCCATTTCATTCTTGTAGAAAATACTAGGCTGCGGTGTAACTTAGTAGTAGAGCATCTGCACTGCAGGCATGGGGGCCCGGGATCAGTTCCCACCACTGCCAAAAAAGGAAAGGAAAGAAACAACTAGCCAAAAGAAATCCCATATAGACAAAGTGAAGAGCCACTTTAAGTACTTAAAAATAAAATTTAAATACCTGAAAGGTAAGCATGGCATCTATAAAACCACAAAGACAGATTAAGATTTTCTCTACCCAAAATCACTATAAATGCATAGGGAAATAAAGTAATGACTAAAAAGAAATAAACCAAAATATTAACTGGAGTGAACTTTTGTGGAGGAGGAAAATATGTTTTCTTTTTCTTCTATTTTTCAATATTTTCCAATATTTCTCTGGTAAATACATTTTACTTTTATATCAGGAAAAAGGACAGGGTATACAGCTCAGTGGTAGAGAACTTGCCTATCATCTGAGGCCCTGTGTTTATTTTCAGAAACACAAAAAATACATTAAGTAACAAAGTAATAAATAAACTTTTAAAAAATTGGTTTGCAGATCTTCACAGAATAAAGTCATTTCAAGACACCCATGGAGGAAGATTTTGTCCAGGCCCTAGGGCTGTTCTAATTGCCCTGGGAACTCTGAGCCCTGGTCAGCTTGGAGTCCTCATGATTTACGAATCACTGATCTGGACATCTCACTAAGCTGGTGATGGTTTTTTGGATGAATTCGCTTAAGAGCAAGGCAAGTTTGACTGGAGCACAAACCTGCCTTCCCCTCAGGAAACAGCTGTCTATCCACCCACCCATACCCACCCCTTGTGACTATAAAGCACCAGCCCCATGACTTAAACACAATAGCAAAACAGTGAGGTACGCCCCATCTTACAGATCATTTTCAGTCATACTGTATCACTAGCTACTGGAAAGGTATTGTACTATCACCCCAACTTTAGAGATAAGAAACCCAGATCACAAACTCTCCCAGTTGTGAATGGCAAAGCCAGGAAGCAAACATAGCCAGAACTTTGAGTCCCCTTACTTTTTAAGCTGCCCCACACTAGTGCCCCTTTTATTTTTGAATTGTGAATTTAAAGTAAACAACTCATTTATTGCTTCCAAAGTCCAAGTGGTATCAAGCCACATGCTGCTTCCAGGCTCTCAAGCTGCAATGAGGACACTAATTAACTGTGTGCTTTTCAGCAAGTTACTTGGCCTTCCTGGGTCTATTTCCTTGCACATAAAATAGAGCAAAGAATTTATGCACCTCATAGGCTACTGTAAATGACTGATGACTTACCAAAGATATAAGCAGTTTGAAGAATCTCAAGTCTTGTGCACAGCAGAGCCTACCGTGGGTGAAAAGGGGCTGGGAAAGTCTTATCTCTAAGAGGCCCACTCAGCACTTCCAGGAGGACTGCAGGCCTCCCCTATCTCTGAGGCACTCGCACATTACACTGCTCTACACTTGAGAGTTAAGGAAATATCCATCTTAAAAAGAATATATGCATTAGATATGCATGTATTTGCATTAAAACATTTTTGGAAAAATACAGGTGAGAAACTGGGACACTTCTGTTGCCTCCAGGCAGGAGAAGCAGGTGACAAGTAGCAGTGGAGTCAAGCAGACTTGCACTTTGTGCTTTTTTGTACTTTTGATTTTTGGACCATGTGAATGTATTACCTGGTCCCTAAAAAAGTAAATAAGTAAAAAAAAAAACTTGAAGCCAATGGAAAGGTCCAAAGCCAGTTTACATTTAGGGAGGGTGAATCTGCCTCTGCTATACTCACTGGTGAGTATTTAAGACTCTAATGCAGAAAGCCTTCTTTATTAGAAATCAGATGTCATTGTCAAACAAAAAAAGGAAGAAGATAAGGATAAGGAAGAAGAAAAAAAAGCAGAAAGAAAGAAAAAAAGAGGCTAGTTAGTGCTTGCCTAGCATGTATAAGGCCCTGAGTTCAATCCCCAGTACCAGAAAGAAAAAGAAAGAAAGAAAGAAAGAAAGAAAGAAAGAAAGAAAGAAAGAAAGAAAGAAGGAAAAAAGAAAGAAAAAAAGAGGGCCAGAGTTATAGCTCAGTGTCATAAGCGCCTTCCTGGCAAGTGCTAGGTTGTGAATTAGGGGGAAAAAAGAAGGAAGGAAGAAAGGAAGGAGGGAAGGAAGGAAAGGAAAAGAAAGAAAGAAAGAAAGAAAGAAAGAAAGAAAGAAAGAAAGAAGAAAGAAAGAAAGAAAGAGAGAGAGAGAAAGAAAGAAAGAAAGAAAGCAAGCAAGCCAGAGATATAGCTGAGTGGCATAAGCACCTTCCTGGCAAGTGCTAAGTTCTGAATTAGGGGAAAAAAAGGAAGGAAAGAAGAAAAGAAGGAAGGAAGGAGAAGAAAGAAAGAAAGAAAGAAAGAAAGAAAGAAAGAAAGAAAGAAAGAAAGAAAAGAAAGAAAAGAAAGAAGAAAAGAAAGAGAAAGAAAACATCCATCTAGACCATGTTGGTTTTGATGTTTCTAAACCCCTACCAAAAGTTCCTAAAACAGCCCTTCTTCCTCCTTCTCCTCCTCTTACTCTTCCTCCTTTCCTTTCTCTTCCTTTTCTCTTCTTCTCCTTCTCCCTTCCTCTTTCTCTTCTCTACCTCATCTTCTTTTGTTTTTCTTCTTCATTTCTGCCTCTTTCTCCTCCACCTTCTTCTTTTAACCCAAAACCTTCACATGGAACTACACCCCAGTTTTTGTTTTGAGATAGGGTCTTGAACTTGCAATCCTCCTGCCTCAGCTTCCCAAACTGCTGGGGTTACAGGAAATTTGCCAAGTGCAAGTCCCCCCACATCCTGCTCAGTACTGAGCCAAAACTAACCAATAGAGCATTGGCATGCAAAATACACACTTCCACTCACACTACCTAGGCTTAAATCCTCTCTCTACAACTCGCTCTTTCTGAGTTTTAATCTCCTCATCTGTCAAATGGGGATACTACCTGGACCTGCATCATGGAGTGGTTGCAAGGGGCCACAGAGTTAATAAAGAAAAGCACACAGTGGAAGGCATGTAGCCATCAGTGTAGGTGCTATTCCTTCCCTTCATATGAGCCTCCCTCTGAATAGGCGAGCATCCTGAGGTTCCCAAGCTTCAGGAATTAGTGAAACAGGAGGCAAATATGTGTGGTTGTACATTTGTTCTTTTTTATGAAGCAAGGGACCAGATACTCAACACTAGAAAGGGGTTTGTAATAACAAAAAAGGATAAGCTCCAGATTCAGAGGAAAGGATAGACCATAAAAACAAAGCCTTGTTTACCAGGGGCCCCTTCCCTCAGGCCTGTGCACTTGCTGGGGCTCCTACTTGGGATGTCCAGGTCTTTCTCAGGCTGGCTCCTTCTTGTGCAGTTCTTAGCCTGAAGGTCACCACCTCAAGCAAATACTTTGGCCAGCCACCCTTCCTTTTCTATTCCAAAATACCATTTATCATTATCTGACTTATTATTTATATTCACCTGCACACCCCATAGGAACTTCCCCTGCTGTATCTCAGTGCCTGGCATAGTACCGCACATCTAAAGAATTATGAAACTGTGTAATGAAACAAAGCAATGCCTTGCATTCTGGGTGATATGGGACACAGAGGAGGGATGAGCAATTGCAAAGGCTGTAAGCAGGCAGTGACACTGAGCTGAGGCTCAGGCCAGGCATGGAGGGAGGGAGAGGGAAGGTATTCCAGGCAAAGGGACCACAGTAAATGAAGGCTGGAAGGCACATGAAACAGGGAAATTACAAGCACTTCTGTGTTGCTAGAACACAGAATATTGCATCCTAACCAAGAAAACAAACAAAAAAAAGTTAAAGTCAATAGCATTCCTGTACACAAACAACAAATTCACTGAGAGAAATTAGGGAAACCACACCTTTCATAATAACATAAAAAATGAAATACTTAGGAATCAAGTAACAAAGGAAGTAAAAGAAATTTATACATTGAAAATTACCAGCTGGGCAAGGTGGTACGTGCCTGTAATCCCAGCACTCAGGAGGCTGAGCAGGATGATTTTTGAGTGTCTGAGTCCAACCTGGGCTACAAAGTGAGCTCAAGGCCAGTCTGAACTGCTTAGTGAGACCCTGTCTCGAAAGAAACAAAGAGAAAGAAAGAAAGAAAGAAAGAAAGAAAGAAAGAAAGAAAGAAAGAAAGAAGAAAGAAAGAGAAAGAAAGAGAGAAAGAGAAAGAAGAAAAGAAAAAAAGAAAGAAGAAAGAGATAAAGAATAAAATAAAATTACAGTACTCTGAAAAAATAAATTGAAGAGGAGTTCAGAAAATGGAAAGATGTCTCTTGCTTACGGATAGGAAGAACCAACATTGTGAAAATGGCCATACTCCTAAAACTGTTATAAAGATTTAATGCAATCTCTATCAAAATACCATTAGCAGACCTCACAGATCTAGAAAAATCATTTCTAAAATTGATATGGAATCATAAGAGACCTAGGATAGCAAAGGCAATCCTGGATAACAAAGGCAAGGCAGGAAGCATCACAACCCCAGAGTTAAAATTATACTACAAAGCTGCTATAATAAAAGCAACATGATATGGGAAAAAAAAAACAAACCTAAGTATCAATGGAACAGAACAGAAGATATAGGCACAACTACAAACACACTCAGTGGCTTTATCTTTGACAAAGGGACAAAACATGTCCACTGGAGAAAAACAGACTCTTTAATAAGTGGTGTTGGAAAAACTGGCTTTCTACATACTGAAGACTTAAACTAGACCCATGCCTATCACCATGCACTAAACTAAAGTCAAAATGGATCAAAGACATAAATATTAAGACAGAAACACTAAACCTCCTGGAAGACAAAGTAGGTAGAAATCTCAAGGACATAGGGGTAGGCCAAAAGTTCATGAACAAAACCCAAACTACATGGGAAGTACTTCAAAGAATCAACAACTGGGATCTCACCTTATTAAAAAGCTTTTGCACATCGAAAGTAATCACTCATAGAGTGTAAAGAAAATGCACAAATTGGGAGAAGATTTTGCCAACTGTCGCTCAGACAAAGGATTTTATCCAGAAAGTATGAAGAATTGAAAAAAATTCAGGCCCCCCAAATTTAAAAACCCACTCCAAAAATGGGCATCTGAGATGAATACACAGTTCTCAGATGAAGAAATACGAAGAGCAAATAAATATATGAATAAATGTTCAGTATCATTGGTCATTCAAAAAGTGAAAATTAAAACAACTGAGATATCATCTCACTCCAGAAAGAATGAGTAACATCAAGAAATTAAGCAATAACAAATGCTGCAGGGGCTGTGGGGAAAAAGAACACTTCTCCATGGTTGATGGGAGTATAGAATGACACAATAACTGTGGAAAGCAGTATGAAGATTCCTCAAAAAACTAGGATTAGAGGTTTCATTCAACACAGCTATTTCCCTTGTGGTTATTTTCCCAGAAGAACTGAAAACATCATACCACAGCAATATATGTGCATCCATGTTTATAGCAGCATGATTTGTAATAGCTAAATCTTCGAAACAGTCCAAATGCCCATCAACTGAGGAATGGATTAAAAAAAGATGTGATATTTTGTATAATGGAATACTACTCAGCCATAAAGAATCATAAATTTGAGGCTTTTATAGATAAATCGACGCAACTAGAAACCATACTCATAAGTGAAATAAATTGCACTTGCATGTGGAAGCAATGTATTGTCTCTCTAGTGTAAGGTACTGAAGGTTAATAAGATCCAAAAGTTAAAATAGATATAGTAAAAGGGAAAGAAATTGCTCAAAGGGAAATTATATTTTTGATCAATCTTGCCTGCCTGTATCCAGGAGCCTGAGCAATTAATTTCAGAATAACAATATGCAATATAAAAACAATTGGTAAATTCCTTTCATCATGTTTTAAAATCCTATATCACCATTGTTTTTTGTTGTTGTCATGTTGCTTTCATTGTTGTTTTTTAATTGTTTGGTTGCTTCTTGATTTTTCTGGTTTTTCTCTTCAAAACAAAAAAGATAATAAAGGAAATTTGGACATGGACTAAGTAATGTTAAGAAATTATTGAAACTAGAATATTTCCTTTTCAAATGATCTCTACTTGTCGAGTAGCTATCTACCATATCTCTTGTCCCTCTTTCTCTCTGCCTTCAAACAAACTGTGTTCTTTTAGCTTTTACAAGAAAGAGAGAAGAAGAAGAAGAAGAAGAAGAAGAAGAAGAAGAAGAAGAAGAAGAAGAAGAAGAAGAAGAAGAAAAAGAAAGAAAGAAAGAAAGAAAGAAAGAAAGAAAGAAAGAAAGAAAGAAAGAAAACAAAAGCAAGCAAGCTAGTTAGGCATGGTGGCACCTGACTGTAATTCCAGCACCCAGGAGGCTGAGACAGGAAGATCACTATGAGTTAAAGGCCAACCTGTGCTACATGGTGAGTTCAATGCAGGTCTGAACTACATAGTGAGACCTTGTCTCAAAAAGTTAAATAAATAAATAAGAAAAAAAGAGAAAACAAGAAGTTAGCAAAGCTAAACTGGGCATCTTGGTGCACTCCTGTAATATCAGCAATTGCTGGCATTGGGAGGCTGAGGTAGGAAGATTATTTCGAGTTCAAAGCCAGCCTGGGCTATGTAGTCAGTTCAATGCCAGTTGGACTACATAGTGAGAACTTGTCTCAAAAAAAAGGAAGAAGAGGAGGAGAAGGGGGAAGGAGAAGGGGAAGGAAAAGAAGAAAAAGGAGGAGACGGAAAAAGAGGAGGAGGAGAAGGAGGAGGAGAAGCAGAAGCAGAAGAAAGAGGAGGAAGAGAAGGAAGAAGAAGGAGAAGGAAGAAGAGGAGGAGGAGGAGGAGGAGAAAGTTATCAAAGCAAAGAGCAGTTGCACATACCTGCAATCCCAGCACTCTAGGAAACTGAGAAAGGTGGGCCCTAACTTCGAAATCAACCTTGGAAACATGGTCTGTCTCATAATCAGAAATTTTAAAAGGCTGCAGGTTTAGCTCAATGTAAAGGCCCTAGTATTGCAAAAGAAAAAAGATGTGATGTCACTTCACACACACAAAGATGGCTATAATAAAAAAGCTAGAAAATTTCAAGTATTACTAAGGAGGCAGAGAAACTGGTATTTCATACATAGCTAGAAGGAATGCAAAATGGTGCAGCTGCTGTGGGAAACACTTTGGGGCTTCCTCAACAAGTTAACCCTATAGCCAGTGTTTTTCTCTTCAGAACAGGTATTCAAACAAATACTTTTACCTGAATCTTCATAGCAGCACTACCCACAATAGCCAAATAGCAGCCAAATAAATTCTCATCAAGTAATGAATAAATAAACAAATGGTCATATATACATACAATAGAATAATATTCAGCCACAAAAAGGAATGAAGGGATGTTATCTACTACCATACTTTAAAACATTATGCTAAATGAAAGAAGGCAGACCTAAAAGATCACACATGCTATAGAGTTCCATTTATATGAAATATCCAGAATAAGCAAATACATAAAGACAGCAGATTAGTTGTTACTAAGGTTCTGTAGAATGAGGAAAGTAGAGTAATCACTGAATAGGTATAGGTTTATTGCAGAATAATGAAAATGTTGTGGGACTATGTAGTGGTGGTAGTTGCACAACATTGTGAATGCACACAGACTAAGTGATGTTAAGAAATTATCACAACTAGAATATTTCCTTTTCAAATGCTCTCTACTTGTCGAGTAGCTATCTACCATATCTCTTGTCCCTCTTTCTCTCTGCCTTCAAATAAACTGTCTTCTCTTAGTTTTTATTTGTTTATTTCAAAATAGTTACATTTTCTGTTGTGTGAATTTCACCTAAAAAAAAACACATTGCAATGAAGATCCTCTTGCTTATACCCTTTACATTTGATGTATTATTTCCTTATGACACATTTGTAGAAGAGGAACTGCTAGATTAAAGGACATGTACATTAAAACCAAAGAAATGAACAAAAAAAGATGATGAGTTTTGATCCCAGAAATATAGTCCCACCAACACCACACGAGCATGGCAGCTAGCACACCCTCCCTGCAACTTTGTCTTCATCTAAGAAGTAGGAATATCCCATTGTTTGAATTTTCATTCCTTTAGATTTATTGATTGGGCATTTATGGATTGAATGAGATTGGGCATGTTTTTATATACTTAATAGTAAGTTATTATTTAATTGTTTCTTCCACTAAACTCAAGGCCCTTTCCATCTGTTCGGGCCCAGTACTCATAATCAATATGATAGTCTCAGTAATCCTGGGGAGAGTGGAAGGAAGTAGTGGTGACTATAAGCCCCTCCTGGTTCTCCCAGTGGCTCAGGCCAGGTCTAGACATTCCAGTGAAATTCTACCAGAATGTTCCCCAAAAGAGACACCTACACGTCATCTGAAACACCCTGTTAGGAATCACACTGGTTAGCATGGGGCCATGGGCTTGTGCTAATTGGAAATGAAGCTAAAGGTAGAATATGAAAGGATTGGGCATGGTAGTGCATGCATATTATCCTGATGCTCTAGGAGGCCTGGGCAATTTAGTAACCTAAAGAGAGTCTTAAAATAAAAGAGGGCTGGGGATCTTCAAAGAAAGCCACCTGTTAGCCCCATGGCATGATCCCAGAGTTACCAGCAGTCTGGGAGATTGGATGGAGAGAAAAATCCCCACCCTCCCATCCCTACTCCTCTGCATGAGGTTCTGCATTTCCTCTACCACAGTCCATCCATCTTCCATTCATATCTTTCTCCTTCAAGGTCTCTTCTGCAGGACCTATTTCCTCTTTCCCTGAGTCCATCTCTGCCCTGCCTCAGCTCTGTCTTCCCCAAAGCTTCTCTCTCCAACACCCAGAAGATGGCTTTCCAGCTCAGCCATCTCCTAACACAATACTTCCTGGTGACCCACTACATGCCAGGCAGCATAGTAACCACTGGGAAAAATATATAAAATATAGAAATCCCTGCCCTCACTAGAGAGTTCATTCTAGTAGATACAGACAATAGGTAGAATATAGCAGGTGGTAACAAGCATTACAGTGAAAAACCAAAAGAAGTGAGAGTCCAGAGTGATGGGTCTGCTGTTTCAGATTAGGGTACCTGGAGAAAGTCCCTTAGAGGGGGTAACATTGAGCAGAGACCTGGATGCAGTGAGAAGGCAAGCCATGGGGTCATCAGAAAAAGTGTCCCAGGCAGGGGGAACAGAAAATGCAAAAGACCCAGAAGAAAAGCATTTTGGAACATCCAAGAAATGATGAGGCCAGTGTTTCTGAAGCTGGGAAAAAAGGGAGGAAAGCAGAAGGAAATGAACTTGGAGAAGTAGAAAGGACCCTCCCACCAGGGGCATATGGTCCTCTGGAAGGACTTTGGCCTTTCTCTAGGTGAGATGGACTGCAATTGGAGGATCCTAAGCTGACAAGGATAGGATTCCTCTGGCTGCTCTGTGGAAAACAGACCATAAGGGACCAGAGGATAGAGGGCAGAGACTGATCAGGAGGCCAGTGCAGTAACACAGGTGAGAGACAAAACAAGGACCAAGGTGGCAATGTTGTCTGGTAATTCCTTTAGAAATGACTCACCAATTAAAAATATTTCAGGTCCTTCTTGCCTTGAACAAAGAATTGGATGAGAAAAGCCAAAAAACAGTGCCAAACATTTATTTTAAAAATGAGACGTAAAGGGATAAGAACTAACTCTGTACACCAAACTTGAGCTGAACAAAGAGAGAAAAAGGATAAAAGCAAAAATAAAAGAGCACTCTGCCTCCAGGAGACACAGGGTAGGCTAGTACAAAGAGTTGTGATAGCAGGCACCACTTGTATGCCATCCACATTGCTTGGGAGCCCATAAGAAGTTCTACATGTGGGGTCCTGGGAATTATTTGACGCCATTCTGGGATCTTGTAATTGATGGGTCTCACTTATTTTTCCAGCCAGCTTTGCCACATCCTAACTCCTGAATCAGTAGCTGTGAAAGCAGTGAGGGGGGCTTTAGATCCTGATGGTACTTTAGACAATTTTTTCATCACTTGGACATGGGGTAAGAAAGAAAAAGATTAAAGTAAGTCTTGGGTATGAGGGACTGGGTAAACAGGAGTGCAATCTTCAGAGCTCAGAATCTATGGGGAAAAGCAGAGAAAGCATGTATCTTATGGGACTATATTGAGTACAGAGGTCTGGTCCCCTCCAGGAATTGCTGGGGGTAGAAGCTGGAAGGAGGTCAATGCAATGAGCACAGTTTACGGAGTAACCAACTGTATCAGGCTCCATGTATATCTGCCCACATCACATTCGGTGACTACAATATTAAGACAATATCAAACCTAGTTCCTATGCCCTCACAAATTCTACTCTGTGCTATTCTTTTAGTTCCCATCAAAGCATCTGACCATTATGTACTCAACAGCTGGAGATTGCTGATCCTCAACTCAGATATCACTTCCTCTTATCTCCTGCTTCATCTCACTTTAGTTAAGATGTACCTGCTTTTCTATCTTCTCCCACTGTATTGGGAACTCCTTGAGGGCTAAAGTGTGCCTTGGTCCCCTCTGAGGTCTTTGTGACCAAGGCAGTACTAAGCAAAGACTCAACTCACATTTGTGACCCAATTGAAAAACTACATAGGAGTCATAGCCAACCCTGAGACCACCCAGTAGGTCAGAAGGCCTCACCTCCCACACAGTCATATGTGACAATGAGGAAAACCAGGCCAAGGAGGTGAAGTCAGGCTTGGAACTGGACTTAGATTGGAAGGCTGACTCCATCCCTAATCAGCAAGAAACAGAGGTTAAGAAAGAGTAATTATTCACATGTGTACAGCTTTTGAGACTTTATAGCCACAGACATTATCTCATTCAATCCTAACACAGCCTCATAAGGTAGATATTGTTATTTTCTCCTATTTTACACCTAGGGAAACTGAGGCTCAAGAGGCCAAAGTCACTCATCCAAAGTCACACAGATCGGAAATGGCAGCCTTGAGACTTGAACCAGAGGTATATTGACAGAAGGTTCCATACCATCAGTAGCAGACTAGGCCATGCCTGGAGCTAGATAGAACTGGCAAATGGGTCTTGCAGCCATTCCCCTCTTTACCTGTTCCTACTGCATTTCAGCTGAGGGTAGCATGAATTGACATTTGCTAACCCCCTGACCATTCAAGGTAGCCAGGGATTTAGACACAGCTGAGAATCATCCAAATTCAAGATCCCAGAGGCAACAGTTGTGAGAGGTTTGAAGAAAATTCAAGAGAAGTTCAGACAGACCATGAGAACTTCTCTTCCTGGAGTAGCTGTCCAGAGGTGAGCCCACCATGCCCTAGGACAGAACAGCTTCCTCCGTGTATTCCCCCAGCCAAAATCTCCCTTAAGGCCAGGCGTGGTGGCTCACACTTGTAATCCCAGCACTTGGGAAACAGAGCCAGGATTGCCATGGGTTCAAACCCACCCTGGGCTATACAGTGAATTTAAGACCAGCCTGAACAGTGAGACCTATGTCAAAAAACCCACAACAACAACAAAAAGTCTCCCTTAAGGAGTTGGGTGCACGCCATGCCTCCTTTCCTGTTGGACACTAGGCCCGGACAGTTATTGGTTGGCAGCAGCTAGGCCCTTACACCTTGCTGCTCTAGATCCCCTCTTCCCAAACACACACCCTCATTGAGTTTGGTACTACTTCCAGATGGCTGATCAGTCATGCCTTCACCCCACTTGGGCCTTTTTCTTTCTCATTTGATTTCCTTCCCAGGTGCCTGCTCTTGCTCTCTCTGTCTCCCTCCCTTGTTCCCTCCCTCTCTCTCTCTTTCTCTCCCCTTCATTCATTCATTCTTTCTGTCTCTGTTGAATATATTCTTCCTGCTCAGTCTTGTTTTTTCCCCTGACCCTAGGCAAATATCAATGCTGCACTAAGGCTCACATTGTCACAATAATATGTTCAGATGTGGTCACCACTCCTACCTACCAGTTCTGACATTCAAAGCTGAGGAAAAACCAGAAACTTTGAGGATAGGGTGGGGCCTAGAATGGGTAGAAAGGAAGCTGCCCTGAGCAGAAGCAAGCACAACCCTAGCATCTTTACTTGCTAGCCATGTAGAAACTCGCCAAGGTCACCTCACCTCTGCAAGCCTCTTCCCTCCCTTCCTTCCTTCCTTCCTTCCTTCCTTCCTTCCTTCCTTCCTTCCTTCCTTCCCCTGTAAAATGGGGTTGATAACAATAGCAAAACAACCTTATATGGGGTCAGGAGGGAACATGAGACTCAACCTTGCCTAGAAGGAACAGGAGACTCAACCTTGCCTGTGGAAAGACAACCCTTTATGAACTGTAGGAAGCAGATGGCACTGGAATTTACTTAGGAGGCAGAGCACCAGTGGTCACTAGCAGAGGCTCTGGAGCCAGTTTGCCTGGTTTGACTCCTCAATTCCAAACATACAGAATATATAACCTGGACAAACTGCACAACTCTGTGCCTCAACTTCTCTACCATAAAATAGAGATGGTGTAATAATTGTACTCACCTCTGTGAGGGTTAAATGAGAGAGTAAGTAGCTCTAAGAACACAGGGATCTTAGTGAGTACTAGAGAACATCACCATTGACCTTAGCATACAGAGCTGAGGGAATACTACTCCCTTGAGGCTGATGTATTTAGGGTGCGTGGCCACTGCAGGAACCTAGGCCATGTGATTATCCACACTCAACAGGCCATGTGATGATCCACACTCAACACTGCAGGGCCTTGAAGTCTGCTTTGTGCAGGATATGTTCTGAAACTCAATTTGGGTTCCTCTTGCAGACCCGTGGGGCCTGTGGAAACTCCAGAGGAAGTGGCACATGTATGTAATCACTCATGCCAGAGGGGTGCATTTCTATAATTAGGACAAGGAGCCTATCATGTTAGTTAAGTCAGAGAGAGTGTTAGACACCCAGACCTGTGGTCCTCTCAACTTGACTGGCAGCAGTCTGCACTTTGACTCCCTGAAATACACAGGATCCTCAATGAATCACCAGCTCTGATTGTTGATTCCCAGAAGGACAAGTCTCTGTGGTGGTGGGGATGTGTGGAAACATTTGCAGTCCTCAGACTGTGCATGTGAAATGAATCTTAACCACATTCACGCACCCATGCTTGTCTGAGCTGACCCTAGCCCCTAAAATCAAAGGCCAGGGGAGACATAAGGAGGTAGTAGTCCATGCAAGCCAAGAAAGTGACTGGAGGCACCCATGAGTGAGGGCAGCCAGGATGGGACTGCAAGTCTTCAAGGGAAGAGTCTAAAGCCCAAGAAGGTGAATGCAAGGAAATGTCCCTGGTAAGGAGATGAAACTGGGACCAATGGGCCACCATGTCATCTCAAAGCTTCGGCAAAGGGAGCAGTTTCAGCCTGATGTTTTGGGGAACCAGGAAAACTAACAGGGCCTCACTGAGGGCTGGGGATATAGCTCCATGGTAGAACTCTTGCCTAGCTCATGTGAGACCCTGAGTTCCATCCCCAGTGCTGCACAAAAAATACAAAATATATAAAATAGTTTTAGCTTTCTAAGGATGAGGTAAGCTTGGGAGACACTTTGCTGGCCTGAGAATGGCAGGTGGCAGAAAAGGAAGAGCAAGCAAACAAGACCCCAAAGGATTGTGTTCCAGAAGCTTCAGTGAAACCAGGGAAGTCCTGGCATGACTGAAGTCTAGCCAAAATGTATTCAGCAAAGCAAGATGAGGCTCTGTCACTTCCCAGTGTGGGGAAATTTATAGACTGAGATTCCCTCGCACTGCTCTTTAGGGATATGAAGCACATGTCAGTGACCGTGTCAGAAGAGTCAGAGAGGGGAGGGCTGGGGGCTGCAGGGAAAAGCCACAGTACCATCCCTGGGGCCTGAGGAAAAAGACCTTCTCTGAGCCAACGGAGACAAGTAGGGGAAAGTTCCCCACTGTTTGGCTAAAAGTCATCCTGTTGATTGCTCTTTTTGACACAACCCCACACTTTCTTTCCAGTCCTATATTCCTGGCTGTGTGCAAGCTATTTCCACTTGGATGTTCTGCCAACAGCTTAAACTAAACACACTTAAAGCAGAGTCTCACTTCCCCCACAAAACCTCTCACCTTCCCAAGGCTTCCAGCTTAACTGCTGACACCCAAACAGCCCAGGGCAGGTCCATCCTGACAGCTGCACTCTCTCCCTTGCTCTAGCACTTCTCACCCCTGCCTTTGAACCCTGGGTGTCCCCATCCCCCCCAACCTTTTCCAGAGTCACCTTTGGCATTCCTGCAGATTGTATCCTTCTCCTACCTTGAAACTAATTCCTACAGATCCAGATTGTTGCCCCATCCTTAACTGGGCTTTTTCCCTCAAGCTGGGCCATGAATGTGTTCTAGCCACATGTCAGCCATTTTCTGCCATTGGAGTCACAGTGCATCCATTCTAGAAAAAACAAAAGCGCAGATGGATTACAGAGAAACAAGTAGCCTTGTGGAGCATTTGGCCTCAGGAATGAATCTGACCTGACTGCAAATTGCAACTCTGTGGTTTACCAGCTGTGTGATCTGTGGTTTGTTACTTCACTGCTCTCTGCCTTGATGTCCTTCTCTCCTGAGGTTCAGGGAGCCAGTCATGGAGGCACATACCTGTAATCCTCCCACTCAGAAGGCAGAAACAGGATTGTTGTGAATTCAAGGCCAGTCTGAATTACACAGTGAAATTCTCACTCAAAAACAAAAGCAAAACACAATAAAATAAAATGGCATGCCTATAATCCCAGCACTGGGGAGACTAAGGCAGGAGGATCACTGTTTGAGGCCACTCTAGGCTACACAGTGAACTCAAGGCTAGCCTGAACCATGCATAGACCCTGTCTCAAAAGTAAATAAATAGGGCTGGGGATTTAGCTCAGCAGCATAAGCACCTGCCTTGCAAGCACGCAGTTGTGAGTTTGATCCCCCCTACACCGATAAAAATAAATAAATAAATAAATAAATAAACAAAACAAATAGAGATAAGATCTGCGGATTGAGCTCAGTGGGAAATGCTTGCCTAGGACTGGAAAGGCCCTGGGTTCAATCCCCAGCACTGCAAAAATAAAAAGTAAAATGAGAATGATAGTATTGCTTTACTGGAATCTTCAATACTAGAAAGGAGCACAAAGAAGAGGGACACACCAACAGAAGAACATCCTCAAAGGCTAGACCAGGCAGAACCATCTCCTTGAATGCAAGAGACCAGGTAGCCAGAGCTGTTTGTATATTTGTGGTTTTTCCATTAAGCATAAATAACAGGAACTCAAATAGGCAACCAATTTAACTAGATCTAATTCTTGACCCTTCTCAATAGGGAAACAATTCAACTGGCCCTAAGTCTTGATCCTTCCCAAACTTCCCCCACTCCCTATGTAAACAAAAAACCAAGGCTAGAATCTAGGAGCCAGATTAGGGTTCCCAAGGACACTGTTATCTCTTCTTGGTTTTCTATTCTTCAAGACCCTTTCCACTAGTAACTGACATTGTTCCTTTTTTGTCTCCATCTTTCTTTCCATTTTTTAAACACAGGAGCAAAAGTGAGTGCTATCCAAGCCCACTGGCCTGGTTCAGAGGAATGCAGCCAACCATACCCTCTACACACACAAACACAGAGAGAGAGAGAGAGAGAGAGAGAGAGAGAGAGAGAGAGGCACATGGGGCAGCCAGTGCTCTCTCACACTCAGGCTGGCAGTGGCAGGCTGCAGGCCAGGCTGGGGAGGCTCCAGCAACTTGCTCCTAGGGGCTGGAAAACACTACAGACATTAGCTCATCACTTCCTGGCAGGGGCCAACCTGTATGTTATTCTCACTAGCCTCTTCCAGATGGGGAAATTGAGGCACAATCACACTTGGACTGACTGCAGATTCTCAGTAGGCAGAGTCTTCAAATAGGGTATGGGAAAGGGGTCAACCCAGATTTCCCCAAATGGACTTCTATTCTTTGGGATAGAACAAGAAAAGCAGGGATAGATAGAAAAGGAGGACTGGTTGAGACTGCATTCTCCAAAGGGCAAGTGGGGAAGAACGATGAAGGGGATCCACCAACGTCTGGGACCCCACTCTTGCAGGGGGTCCATGCAGTCACAGCTGCAATCAGAAACATAAAAGCACTATTCTTGTACAAATATTTGCATCCAGCAAAACTTTTGCAGTAAGAGGTAACTGAGAGAAAGTCCACATAGTCAAACACCAAAGGGTTAAGAGTGGTGTGGTACGGCTGATCATTGTTTTCCTCCAATGCCCTTCTGTTATTTCCAAATTCTATGCAGTGAACAATTATAACATTTATGATAAAGCAAAATTTTAACTATTTTTATTATTAAAAAGAAACAAAAAATAGGGCTGCAATGAAGTCAAATGGTAGAGCACTTGCCTAGTATGTGCAAGGCCCTGGGTTACAGCCTGTTAGAGTTTATCATCTGGATATACCCCAGAGCCTCGGCTTTAGAAGACTAGATTCTGGGGGTTTAGGGCTGACTTGCTGTTAGGAGGTGGGGTCTGATGAGAAGAGATGGCTCACTGGACACTGTCCAGGAAACACTGCACGGCAAGGTTTATCTCCCTTCCAGCTCCTCCCTTTGGTCTCTCTGCTTCCTGGGCACCACGAGGTAAGCAGCTGTCCTCCTCCTGGGCCCTTCTGCCATGCCATTTCTGCAGTTAAGCCTGCTGAACATGGACTGGAATTTTTGGACCATGAGCCAAAATAAACCTATCCTCCTTTAAGTCGTGGTGCTGGGTATAGTAACCCAGTGATGGGAATGACTAAGACACATCCCTAGCATAGGAAAAAAAGAAGCAAAAAATATAAAAGAAGGAAACAAGAAATAGCAGCAGCAACTGGGATATGCTGAAGAGCCCTCCGATTGGAGTAAGGAAACCCAGGTCAGGTTCACTGTCTCACCTCGCAGTCAACTGACCTAGGGCAAGTGACTTCACCTCTTTGAATCTCAATTTTTTATAAAATGGAGATAACTGATCCTGCTAGGTTGGCATAATATTAAAAGTTATAAAAGGTATGCAAATGCTTTTTAGAAATATATTTTATGGAAATTTAAAAACATAGAATACAAAAACATAACTGTCTTATGCACTCATCTTCAACAATTATCACTTTATTTATTCTATATACCCATCCACTTCCCTCCCATTGCCACTCCCAGAATATTTTAAAGCAAAACCAGATATGTTCCTTTTTCCATAAATCCTCCAATATTGAACTACTTTATTTTTTTCATAACTAGAAAACAACACATGATGACTGCAGAAAAACTGGAAAATGAAGAAACCATATATAAAAGACAAATAAAAACCACCTATAAATTCAGGTATGGTTGCACACATTTGTAATCCTAGCATTCCGCAGTAAGGAGGATTGCCACAAGTTTGAGGCCAGCTTGGGCTACACAGTGAGTTCAAATCTAGCCTGAACTATATAGGGAAACCCTGTCTCAAAAAGAAAACAAAAGAAGGAAAAAAGGGAACTATTTCAAAAACCACCTATATCCCCACTAACCTGAGACAACCAAATTTCATAGTAGTCTATTATTTTTTCTATGTACATAATTTATTTTGCTTAAAGTTGGATCAAAAAGAAAACAAGAATCAATAAAAAAGCAAGATCATATTGAATATGCTATTTTTAGGTATCATTTTATTTTAATTATAAAAATAATAAAACCATATTACAAAATAAAGGAAATTACTTGTAATGTCTTACCATCTAATATAAAACCTTATTATTTCATTTTTTCAATTTGCAGTCATACTTTTACCACAAGTGAGATCCTACTGATTATGTACTTTTCAAGTTATGAATCTGTTCTAATTGTAAAGAAGCAAGATAATTATATTACAGAAAATTTGAGAAAAGAAAAATACCACCCAAAATCCCACTAAATCATAATTATTGCTCACATTTTGGTATATTTGCTTCCAATATTTTTTCCTGTGAACTTACAATTTTAACAAAAGCAGGAACAAACTGTTTAGCATCCTATTAATCATAGAAAACTTAACTTACATATTTACTTATAAGAATAATATAATCATATTGCATAACATGCAAAAAAGAGAAAAATCACTCCTAATCCTTACCACCTAGTAGCACTGGGGTTTGTTTTTTTTTTGTTTTGTTTTTTTGTATTTTTCTCACCATCACTTTATGTACATATTCATACACAATTAGATACATGGTGAATACTTAATTTCATAACATTTTTGCCCTCTGCAATTTGGCATCACATTCATGCAACTTTGTACTTAATTTTTTTTTACTTAGCATTTTTCTATGAACATTTTCCCATGAACAAAAGTTTTTATATTAGGAGTGTTTTTTTCCCCCAAGGTATGAAGGACACTCCCTTCCCATGGACATTTAGATTGCTATTTTTCACTATTATAAATAATTCTGCTCTAAATATTCTTGAATGAAAGCTAATACTTTTTAACTTTTCTATACACATACTGAGTCCACATTTCTGGAGACCACTTCTCAGACTTATAGGCTGACCTGTAAAATGTGATCATCTTTTATTGGTCTCAGATTTACTTCTGTCATATGGCTTAGGCAGCCCTTAGTTGTAGAGGATGGGATTTTGAAAACATATCTAAATTTCTCTCTCCTTCCTCTTCCAGAGTTCATTAGATCTGCTTCATCTTCTCAGTTTGATTTTTAAATTTCTCAGTCAGCAAGTATTGAACCTGAAGTGTGTGATCTGAGGCAGGGCTAGGGGCCAAAAGGTAAAGAATCAGAAAACACAGTAAAATATCACCGTTTCCTGCACTGTAGGGCCAAGTAAGCTGAGCCTTTCCCTCTGATGCTTACAACAACCTCAAAAAGTAGGTATCATTATTATTCCCAATTAATACACGGGGAAATTGAGGCTCCCCAAATGGAGCTACTTGGCCAAGACCACATAGTTAGCAAATGGCTGCATAGAGATTTAAACCCAGGTCACTGATCCCTGAGCCTGCACTCTCCTTATCCTCCCAAGCAGCAGGTTGTGGGGTTATAGGGTAACCTCTGCAGCCAGCCTGATCTGGATTCAACCCCTGGCCTTCTGGCTGCATGAACTCTGTCACTTCTCATAGATTGTCTTACCTTTGGTAACCCAACCTCACAAGACTGTCCTGGGAATTAAATGAGATGATGAATGGGAACACTCCAGACTCATTGTTGGCTCATAGAAGGTTCCTGCTGGGTGACCAGCCCTGTTCTCTTCTTGCTTCACAAGCTCCAGGTCTAGTTGCCAAGTTGGAGATAAGAGTTCAGCTGGAGAGCTCTGAGCTCTGCTGGAGCCACTGCAAAGTCAGTGATCCAGGGCATATTTGCTGAGAGATGCAAATGTCTCCTTTTCTCCCTCTCCAGCCTCTGCGACTAACCATGTCTCCCCTCTCTCCCAAAAGAAAAGGGATGTCTTTTGTGCTTGATCCTGAGTGCTTAGAGCACCTCTCTTTCCTGCTTCAAAGGAGGTGGGACAAGGAGATGACAGGAAGCCACCAGTGGGGAGGCTCTTTCTGCCTGTAGGCACTGAGGGCACTCCTTTTTGCCCTTCAACGGTCCAGATGGGGGAGGGGCCTGGCTGTTGAGCAACTGCTCAGGAGACACTCCAGAAGCCGAGATGAACACATGCTTCTTTCTAACAATTGGCCTGGGAGCCATCCAATAGACGGAGGATGGATCCACAGCTCCTGGATCTGGAGCCTGCAGCCCAGGGCTCCCACAAGGGCTCCTGACCCAGTGGAGGGGAAGGGGCCAAATTAGCAACACATAATTCAAAAGTCCTTCTTCACCAGTTGGTTTCCACAAAAACACTTTTTCCCAAACCAGACAAGCACCAAGAGGACTTGAAGTTGTATTTCACATGCAAACACTGTAAGCATTTAGGATCTGGACCACAGATTCTGCCTTTTATCAGGGGGAAAAGAGCAGCAACCCACAATCTTTGATCAAAAGTGAAAAAGTGCAGCGATGATTTGTAGGGTGCAACTATTATCTGAGTTTGTGTTGGGGCCAGCTGGATGAGAAAGTGAAATGGAGCCACAATGGGCAGCTTTGGGCCAGCAATGGGTTTACCTAGCATCCAAGGCACTAGCCAGGGGCTTCCTCCAGATGCCTTTTTTGGCACCTCGTTTTCCTCCCTGTTTTGGTCAATAAGGTGGTCGGCCAGTTTGTCAACTTTGCTAGAAGAGCAAATGCAGGGAACTTGGGGATACTAAAAAAAAGAAAAAGATCTCCAGATCTGCAAATCCAATTAAGAAGAGAGAACACACATAGCAAAAATGACATCTTGACAGTACTCCCCCGCTCCTTAATACTGCGACTTTTAAATGTATTTTAATTTTGCGTGTCTGTGAGAGAGAGAGAGAGAGAGAGAGAGAGAGAGAGAGAGAGTCTCACTGTGTAGATCAGGCTGGCTTTGAACTCACTATTTAGCCTGGGCTGGCCTTGAACTCTCAGTAATGCTCCTGCCTCAGCCTCCCAAGTGCTAGGACTACAGGCATGCACCACCACGCCCAGATATTTATTGTTTGTTTTTGAGACAGTGTCTCACTATGTAGTCCATACTGACCTGAGCCTCCCAAGAGCTGGGATCACAGGCTTGCACCACCATACTTGGCCATTGGGACTTTTATAAAAGTAAGTTTTATCAATAGTGTAGAACTGGGTAGTTCTTGCTGAAAAGCTGAAAAATGAAGGGGGTGATAACAGAGGTAATCTTGGTGGCCTTCCTGTAAGAGGTGGGGTGAGAGGTTTTTGTTTTTGTTTTGCCAGGAGGAATACAAATTGAGATGAAAGACCCAATCTCTTTCCAGTAAGGATTTGTAACATAAGATCCAAGAAAGAGATGGTCCAAATGCAAAATGTTTTTGTTAGATGAGAATGATTATATAATCATAAAATAACCTGGCATTGCAGAAAGGCAGGAGAAATGTCTGGAAAGCCTGGGGTAAGCTTTTCGAGCCCTGCTGCCTTTTCTTGGCTTTTCCACGAACCACAAAGAGCAGCCGGCACCTGGCCCCATGGTCCGGCAAAGCAGCATTTCTCATGGTAGCATCCTGCCGGCCTCCCCTGTTGGGTATCTTGTCAGGACAAAAACCCCCACCCAACCCCTTCTCAGGCCTTCCAGGGAAGCCACCGCTGCTCAATAGGCTCTCCTTATGGCTCTGCCCAAAACTGACCATTTTAAGAGAACGAGACCCCTGACCTCAGCTTCAGTCCTTAACGATGTTGACGGTGCACCCCCAAAGAGCGCAGGAAGGCTCCAAGCAAGTCCTGCAGGAAACTAAGACCGTGCCCCACCAGTTCTGTCCCGTCCGCGTGCGTCTCCCTCCCCTGGGTCGTTTCCTGAGCCTACAGCTCTCCCCTTACACCCTGGTACTCATTCCAGTCATCGCTAGATTTAGGTCAGAAAACAGACACAAACAGCTCTCCCTCGCCTCAGTGAAATTACTAAGTGGAATTTATTGGGCAAGTCCATGCAGGGCGGTGGGGAGAGCCCACGGCCCGGACCCGGGCCCCCGCCAGCTTTCAGAGCGCAAACATGAACAGGGGCACAAGCAGCGGGTGCCCAGAAGCCGGATTCGCCAACCCCACCCTCGGAGCCGTGGCCCGTCCCCCAGGCTGCTGGCCCGGCGGGGCCGCGCGGACTCTGTTCCCCAGCCGGCCCTTTGCTTTCACACGGTCCGTGGTGACTGCACCAGCTCGAGCTCCTTTAAAGGGCCACACACGCCAGCCGCTGCTATAAAAATGTTCCCAGCCGCACAGCTGCAGAAGGGCCACGGCTGAGCTGAGGAGAGGAGTCTTGTCCCGCCCGGCTACCCTCCCACAGCTCCTGGGCAAGGGGACATTTCCGGCGAAGGGGAAGAGGGCAAAGGAAGGCACAACACCCCCTCGGGCCCTCCGTGAGTATCCAGTTCAGATTTTGCCACCAACTCGCCCACGAGCCAGGGCATGTGCTAATAATGCCCTAAACTGGCTATAAAGACATGGAAATTGTAGGGGGGAGACGGAGAAAAGGGGGGAGGTTCTCTCCGTCTTGGGATTCCTAGCGTAGGCCAGCCTGCAGCCGTGTGCATGTGCGTCAGGGTTCTCCAGGCGGCTATGGGGGCTTGAGAGCTGGGTCCCTCGCGTAGCGAAGGGAGCGAGTGGCTGCTACCGTCACCGCCCAGGAGTCCTGTGGTGAAGCTGCGGGCTAGCGGGCGCGGGCCGGGGCTGCCTGGCGCGGTGCGGCCCTGCACAGTGCTGCGCGGTGGTGCGGGCTTTCACCAGGCGCCCTGGGGTCAGACGGCCACCCGCGCGGCCGCGGGAACAGAGCACGACCAGCTCGCGGCGGCGGCGGCGTGCGTGCGTGCCTAGGGGCCTGGTGTTGTGCTGCTTCGCCCTCTCCTGCGGCGGCCGCGTTCCCCGCTCTCAAGCGTAGGGGGCTTTGCTGAGGTAAGCCAGGCCGCCGGATGGGGTGCTGAAGTGGGCGGCGGGACCGAGCACTCTGGCGGAGCGCGGGAGGGCGGCGGTCCGCGGGCCCGGGGACTCTGAGGGACTTGTTTTCCATGGCAAGGCTGCTCTGCCGGGGGAGGAGGGACCTTTGCCGCCGCTTGCGCGTCAGCCGCTGGCCCGCTGGACTGAGCGCCTGCTTCTGCAAGGGAGACCGCAGCGCCTCTTCCCCTGCGCCCGCGCTTTCTTGGGCTTGGCGCCGACTTCACCCCTTGTTCAGCCCATGTCAGGAAGCTCCGGTGGGGAGCTGCACAAGGCTCGGCTTGCTTTCGTGGGCTGGAAGAGGGGCTTCTCGGGCTGAGTTGGGAGGAATTGAGGGAGTGAAGTTAGCAAATGTGGGCAACTTGCCTCCACTATACAAGCGACCTCCGTTCCCTCGCACACACGTCCCACGCGCGCGCACACCTCTCTCCACAAACGCCGAGGGGGCAGCGCACAGAGTCCCTGCCTCGCGAGCGCCCTACTGGGACTCGCACAGCCCAATCCGCGACCCTGGGCTCCGCCACTTTCCAGCGCTGTGACCTTGGGCGAGTTGCAGCACCTCTGAGACCCTCCGGCGTTTCTGCGGCAGGCGGATCGCACTGACCGCAGTCGGTAGGCAGTGTCAGCGGCCAGTCGCGGAGCATCTTGAGGGGCAATCGCTGCCGAGGCTGAGCCCCCGAGTCCCTCTTTGGCCACTCTTCCGGTCTCCGGGCTCCACTCCATGAAGCGTGGTTACCGCTGACCCCTGGACCAGGGTGGTCTGCGTGCTTACGCCCACCGTGCCGGGATGCGCCCGGCCTCTCTGGGTCCGCCAGGAATGTGGTGAAGAGGACGCCAACCTCCCTGCTAACTATGGGCCTTTAGTTTTCAGGTAGCAAAAACAACTGGTCTCGTTTGAAGGCGAATTCTTAAATTTCTCCTCAGAGAAAAATAGCAATCGAGATGGAACCGTCTGGTTGGTGCCATTTTAACTTTTGGTTCACTTACAGGTTAAAGATGAGTGACCCCCCCCCCACACACACACACACACCTACCCTCCTCTTTCTCGCCCTCTCCTGCATCTACGCGAAAGGGACCTCACTCCCGGGGCCAGGTCTGATGTGGAGGACAGGCGGGACGGGAGCTGGCGGCCATGGAGAGCACTTGTTGCCGCCTCAGGCAGCCGCTTCGCAGTCGTCAGCTCTTGGGTTGGACAGCGAGCTGGGACGCTTTCGCGTCGCCGAGTTGGGAGTCCTTCGATGGAGGGGGGGAATAGGGGGAGCAGGGCCGGGGATTCCGGTCGGAATTGGATTGCCTGGGGTGAATTGAGCAACACTTAACAGAGCGTCTACGGACCAGGGATTGGAGCTTGCAGCGAGGTATTGACCTCAGGCGACAGATCTGAATGGAGATTCAGGGTCCCGTGTGTGCCTCAGGGAATTGTCCCATCTAAAGGGGAAGGGGAAGGCGGTAAAATGGTCTTAAGCGAACTGATAACAGACAAAAGATACTTTTCTCTCGCTCCCCCCTCCCCCAGTTAACGTTGCTGTTGTGGTGGTTTTTTTTTTTCTTTTGTACATAAAGGAGAGGGGAAGGCTGGATAGGAAGAGAAAAAGGGAAAAAGATAAGCAGAGCCCCGCAGGTATTTTTCTTAAGACCTAAAATTTGCTTGATACTGAATGTGCCTCGGTTTTTTAAGAGAGCATGCATTACAGTCCTTGTCTTGTGATCACTGGCTTGAAATATCTTACAGTTGCTTCACAAAAGGAGCAAGGCTCCAGTCAAGCAGTGGTGCGGGACCCAGAAACTGATTTTTTTCCTTCCTGTTTTCTCCCTTTATTTTCCTTGCCCACCCCACCCCCAGCCACAACTAAGTGGTCAATGCAAAGACGATACAGAGAGGAAGTAAGTGGCCACTTTCTAGAAGCGTCTGAGCAGAGTCCTAATAACCTCTCCGGCCAAAGGTGGAGCAAAGGATACTATCTCAGGGAATTCTACACTCCTTGGAAAAGATGAAAGACTCCTTTTAAGCTCCTCAGGATTCTTTGGATCAAGAGGTATTTATAAATGCAGAACTCTAAATCTCTAATTGACTGTGAGGGCTAGAATATGTGTAGCTTTTTAATTTTTTTTCCAAGGAGCAACTTTTTAAAAAAATTTTGTATAAAAAATTTACTTAAAGAGAAAAAAAGCAAAACAGAAAAAAAGGATAGAGAAAAAAAGCAAAACAGAAAAAAGGGTAGAAATAATACAGACTTTCAAAAAACTTAAGGCTAAAAAAATCACTAGTTAATAAATTACATTGTCATCTTAGAAATAGTTGTTCACAAAATCAAAGCATAGAAAGTGGACAAACAATGAGAGTGCAAACTGTTCTGTTCAGTGATCCAACAAAAAGTAATATGGTTATCTATCTTACACACTTAAACATATGTGCAGTTATATCTTTTAGAGCACTTTCCCTCCCTACATGGCACTTTTTTTAAAAAGAAGCTTCTAGGAAATTAACTTGAGAATTTTCAGAAATTTTTTAAATTTTCTAGTGTGAAGGTATCCTTTTGCCCTCATCTTTTCAGCATTTGAGCCAAAGAATGATTTGTTTGAAGGCATCTGAGTCATTCCAGGTATGAGAACTTGGCCAGTGGTGAAATGAGGCACGTGGGCACAGGAGTGCTAGATTCTGATCCCAGAACCACTGCCTCCTGACTCTAAGGCTGATGTTCAATCTCCATTCCTCAGTTTCCCTCTAGGAAGAGTTATTCCCACCTGTCACTATAGATGAGCTAGGCTCAGGACTCCTGGGGAAGCCTAATGCTGGGGACTTAGACAGGGCTTGAGACATGGAGGAAACAAGAGATTCCTAGCTGTTCTCAGGCTCCTGCTGCCTCAGAGCCCCCAAACCACCCTGACTGGCCCAGCATCTCACAGACATGCCCAGAGAAGGGCTTTTGAGCCCATGATACTTGCTTTGTGGACTTGTTGCTTTCCCATGCTGCGACCTTCAGCTCTTGAGATCTTGCTTGCCCTGAATGCTTCCTATTTTCCTGCAGTCACAGTGGAGGGCTCAGCGCTACAACTGGAACACTAGTAGTCCACCGACACAGTACCCTGCTTACTCAGAGACCTTCCTGCCTTCCAAACCCACATATGCCATCCTCAACCTTCACCCCCAGCCCAAATTTATAACTTGGAAAGCACGTAAATTACTTTCATGAAGAACAGTCTGACAGTGCAGGTAGCTGGCTACCTGGTTGAATCATACAAGGTGCAGCCTCAGCTAAAGTTTGAGGTGGTCTCTTTCCTTAGCCCAGGCAGACTCTGGTCTTAGGGTTAACCCTGTCATCACCCTTGCCTCATAGCTGTGTGGTGCTTCCCTGCTTCACAAATACCTTCTTGGTCAATGAAGCCTTTTGCTCTTACCATTTGTTTTCTCTCTCACAGCACATCAGCTCTAGCTGGCAGTGTCACCTGCCAAGGCTCTGAAATGCCAACTATGTCGAGGCCTGCACTGGATGTCAAGGGTGGCACCTCCCCTGTGAAGGAGGTGAGTTTTGCCATTTTGAAGATGGAAACAGAGGCAGGAAAAACCTATTGGAAGATCATGGGCCAGGCCCCCCTAGCTGTGATACCTAGCTAGTGTCCTTGTCAGTGAGAAAACAGCAAGGCTTTCTCTGGAGAGAATGAGAATAGTTTTTGCCTGCATGCAATCATATTGAACCCACTATGGGTGTTGAAATGTGGCAGGGAAAGAAGCAAAGAAGCAAAAATAGAATTAGATCACCATATTAAAGAGATAAAGTGAGGCTAAAGAGACGGACAAGGGGAAACCCTTTTTTGAAAAGTGGGGTGAAGGTTCCTAGGAGGGAGAAGAAAGCTGTCAACCAAGGATGATGAGTGCCCCACCACTAGAACTAGGTTCTAATTTCTGCTCAGATACTTGGGTTGAGGGCCTAACTTTCCAGGGGCTCATTCTGCTGCCCTTCCACCTCTAGTCCCAAATAAAGTACATGAAGGAGCCTTCTAGATCTGATGAATGGTGAGGACAAGCCAGGAATAAAGGTCCTATGGTGTACCTTTTTCTGTCTTCTAGGATGCCAATCAAGAGATGAATGCTTTGGCCTACTCTAACCTAGGGGTAAAAGATCGAAAAGCAGTGGCCATTCTACACTACCCTGGGGTGGCCACAAATGGAACCAAGGCTAGTGGGGTTTCCACTAGCTCCTCAGGCTCTCCATCTCCAATAAGCTCTCCTCCTGCCACCCCTCCCACTAAGCCCCCACCCTTCAACATGCATCCTGCCCCTCACCTGCTGGCCAGTATGCAGCTGCAGAAACTTAATAGTCAGTATCATGGGATGGCCACTGCTACTCCTAGCCAATCCGGGGAGGCCGGGCCCCTACAAAACTGGGGTTTTGGGGCACAGGTGGGAGGATTGGGGAGCCTTTCTTCTACTGGTGCCCAGAGCCCTGCTATAATCGATTCAGACCCAGTGGATGAGGAAGTGCTAATGTCGCTGGTGGTGGAACTGGGACTGGACCGAGCTAATGAGCTTCCGGAGCTGTGGCTGGGGCAGAATGAGTTTGACTTCACTGCGGACTTTCCCTCTGGCTGCTGATGCCAAGTATCCCTAAAGATGAAGGAATAAAGCCACCAATTCTGTTGTAAATAAAAATAAAAGTTACTTGCAAAGAGACAGGCTGATTGGAGGTGTTCTTCATAGAGGACTAAGTGTGCACTGCAATCTGATGTCCTTCCAACAGTTGGAAGGCCCATAGTGGGATTGCAGGTAGTTAGCTGTGACAGAGCTCAATGGAATAGAGGAGTAGGGAGGAGTGCTGGGGTGTGGAGGGGGTGCTGTTCTCCAAATTCCTGCTGCCACTGCCACTAACCTTAATTTCTTCAGAAGTCCAATTACCTACCTTCATTGTGCTGAGGCCCCAGGAAACTTGAATACAGGGTCTGGTTGGGGCATTCTTAAAAGAGACTGATTGAAACATTTCTGTCACCTCCTCACCACTGGTACATAAAGTCCAAAGGCACATGCTTGACTACAATGGCACACACTTCACTAATTCCAAAAGGCACAAGACCCTGCCAGATGTGATGACACATAACTGTAATCCCAGTACTAGGGAAACTGAGGCAGGAGGATCACTGAAAGAGGCCAGGGGGCTACATAGTGAGACTCTGCCATAAATAAATAAAAAGTAAGCACCAGTCCAATTTGTCCAATAAGGCTGTTGCTTACACTTTTGCCTATGTACTATATATAAATCCAAAGATTATATCTCCTGGTAGCTCAAAAATTGCTACTTTGCCAAAAAAGGGATAAACAAGTCACTTGTAGGAAAATGGATGCACCTTAAGACCATACTGCTAAGTGAAGTAAATCAGACGCAGCTTAAATATCACCTAGTTTCTCTTGTATGTGAAGTCCAAAATATAAATAACAGTAAAGTAAAATGTAAATAGGAAATGGGTAGACTTTATGGAGATGGGAAGGGAAGCTGAGGATGGCGAGGAGGAGAAGTGAAAATGATGAACATGCTGGACGTGCCTCTGAAAAAGATGTAAAGTCACAATGGCCACGTTTGCATACTTGCCTAAGGGATAAATGGAAGCTTGAGAATATTGGCACTACTCTTGAGATTTCCCATATGAATAAATCATTATCTTATTAGGGGTGGGCCATCTTCTCCCACCTACTAACACTATGAAGGCTATAGATTTTCATCCATGGTTAATGACATCATCCATATGTCCTTGCTACTGTTGGGTCAATATTAGCCAAGCAGCTATACTTGTAATTGTATTGAGGTTGATTATAGTTTTGATCTATGTTGTACCCACTTCACGATTTTGTTGTATAAAACTTCCTTTGAGAAGTAGGCTCATTGGCAACCCATTTGTGACCCCTCCTATTTCTCAGGAGCTATTCTCATTCCCCCTTCTTTTTCCCTAATACATTTTCCTACTCTTAAAAAATGATTAACATGTGGTACCAATTCCCCAAGATGAATGAATTATATTTGCAAATATATACTAACTTAAAATTCCAAAAACTACAGACTCCCACCATTAAAATGGTATTCTAGCTGCCTTATTCAAGCTTCTCAGACAGTTGTTCAGCCCCTTCCTCCAATCCTGGAACACACTGAACTGGTCCACGTGTCACCTGATTCCTGCTTCCCTGGCCCACTTCATTTGGGGACGGCCTGTTTTGGCTGGCCTCTCCATCCTAGAAATAGAGATCAGGACTGGGTTTAACAAGTTTGGGGATGTATCACTTACCTTCAAGCAGCTGCTGAGGCCTCAGTGGCTTCAGAAGTGTGACAAGTGACAGGACAGTGGCATTCCACTGGATCCTGACCTTTTGGGCCCCCCAAACAGCCCTGCCCTCAAGTAAGCAAAACCCAGTGGTCTAGAGACATTTCAGACTTACAGAGACATTATTCTTTGAACACTGAAAATGACACTAAACTAGTCTCCAAGAACCAGTGTCAGGCCCATCCCATTTGAGCACTTTGGAAGGAGCCACTAGTGAAGGCACTTTATTGAATTTGGCACTCCCTGAACACCTAGTCTGCACAAGACTCTTTAGGAGGAGCATTTAGACCATACCTTTGAGGGACTCTCCTACCTTGAAGAAAGACAGGCACAAACAAGTCACAATAAACTAATATTTTCTAGATCACAGAACATAATTTTATTTGATCCCAGAAAAGGAGACATCTCAATCTGCCTGGGAGGTCTAGGGAAGGCTTTCTGGTATTGAACATTTGTTTTTATATCTCACAAGTAATAAATACACAATATGATCCTGTAAAAAATAGAGGAACTAGGTAGTGTATCTCAGTGGTAAGAGTGCTTGTCTAGCATACACAAAGCCGTGAGTTTGATCTGCAATATGGCAGATCAAAATAAAGTCAAAAGCTTTAAGATAAGGCTAAAGTACCCTTTGACCAACTCTCCCCCAGTCCTGATTGCCTCAGGTTCTCCACAGAGATAACAACTGTTTATCTGCTTGTGGTACATCCTTGCTGGCCTTGCTCTAAGCCTTGACGTGAAGATATATTTACTCATAGAAAGAACTGGATTTTAAAGTAAAATCTGAGTCAGCCATGAAGCAAATAAGCAAGGGAAACAGCTGTTACACTGGTGCAGGTTAGTGGAGGGGGTGTGGCTAAAACCCAGAAGTTCAGCAAGGAGGCTCATTGAGCTGGTGGGAGACTGGCAAGGAGAGGAGGCTGAGAAAGCTTGCACAGGGTGTAGTACCCAGGCCTTCCAGCAGCAGGTCTTCATCCTTAATGTCACAGTCCAGTGGCTTGTGGAGAATCTCAAGGTTTGTAGGAAAGTAAATAATTAACCAACTTTGATTTTTAGGATGATCCTACTGGAGGTAGATCTCAGAATTTATCTATGACTAGGGGCAGAAAACTATGAGCTTTTGAAGGAGCTGGTGAGGCAGGGGCAAGAAAATGGAGAGTGAAGAAAAGCAGTCTAGGAGAAAGTAGAGGGCACAGAAAGCTCCAGGGCCCAGACTGTGAGCTCCAGGGCCCAGACTGTGAGGACAAGAACAAAACAAAGCTGGGTATGGTGGCCCATACCCATAATCCCAGTACTTTGGAAGGCTGAGGCAAAATGCCTCAAGACTGGCAAGCTTGAGCCCCACTTGGGCAATTTAGCTACTTATCAGGACCCTGTATCAAAAAATAAAAAATAAGGGCCAGAGATGTAGCCCGAGGTTCAGTCAACCAGTAGTACTGCAAAAGAAAAGGAGGAGGAGGACTATAAGAAGCAGGAAATAAAAGCAAAGGAGGGAGCCTCTGGTCAGCTGATGAGTCTCAAAATCAGCACAGCTCCTAGTGACACAAGAACAGGTGTGGACAGAGGAATGAGGTTTTAATAGTTTAGTATGTGTTGCCAAAGTGAGCATGAGGAGTGCGGTCTCAAGCAGAATAGTAGGATGTGAAAAGACCCTAAAGACCAGAGGATCTCAGGGTCCCTCCTCTACTGGGGCTTTCATGAAATGTGATTCTGGAGCCATGTGTGGTGATGCTGACCTGTAATCCCAGTACTCAGGAGGCTAAGGCAGGAAGATCACTGTGAGTTTGAGGTCAGCCCAGGCTACACAGTGAGTTCAAAGCCAGCCTGAGCTATACAGTGAGACCCTGTCGCAAAAAATAAAAATTAAAAAACATGACTTTGAACAAACAAAACAGATCAACAGTCTAGATTCAATGTTTGGTCCCCAGCTTGTTAACTCTGATCTCTGTGAGCTTTGGAGCCTCCAGGATGGCAGCAACACTTGGAGTAAAGACAGGTTTGAGTCAAGGGTCACCACTTCTATGAAAGTAAGGGGCTGTGTGGAAATCATGGAAGTGACAGGTACAGTAGGGAGGCAGGTAGTGACAGGAAATAGGCTGGGAATTCCTGGTGTCCTACTGAACCCCTAATATGGTTCTCTAAAGAAACTGAACTAATACAAGATCATATATATATATATATATATATATATAGAGAGAGAGAGAGAGAGAGACAGAGACAGAGAGAGAGAGACAGAGAGAGAGAAATAGAAATTGGCTCATAGGATGACGGAGGCCAAGGAGTTCTACAGTCTGCCATCTGCAAGCTAAAGACCCAGGATTGCCTGTGGTATAATACAGCCAAATCCAAAGGCCTGAGGAGGGTAGAGGGTAGCAACAGTACAGACCCCAACTTGAGCCTGAAAGCCTGAGATTCAGCAGTCCAAAAGTCTAAGGGCAGGTGAAGATGGGTGAACCAGCTCAGACAAAAATGAATTTAGCCTTCCTCTTCCTTCTTAGCTATTAGAGCCCTCAATAGATTGAACGATGACCACCCAAATAGAGGAGGGCCAGCCAGGCATGGTGGTGCACGGCAATAATCCCAACTCTTGGGAGGCTGAGGCAGGAGGGTTGCAAGAGTTTGAGGTCAGCCTGGGCTACATAGCTCAAGGCCACCCTGAACTACATAGCAAGACCCTTCTTTACTCAGTCTACTGAGTCAAGTGACAATCTGGAAACAACCTGACACACCCAGAAATAACGATTTACCAGATGTCCAGGTATCCTTTAACTTACCTAAAATTGACCATCACACATAGCAAAGTTGCTTCTAAATGAGGAGGAGAGGAACCCTGTTCCCTGGCACTAACAGCCAGAAATGTAGCCAGCTGAGCAGCTTTCTCTTCAGAGGATTTGGAGGGAGAGAATGGGAGGGGCGCATCCTCCAGGGAGAATCCAGGCTCTGCCCAGGGGATGGTATGAGGAAGAAATGATTACTGCTGGGGAAAGAGAGTGAGTGGGGAACTCCACGTTGCACAGGACAGGAAAGGCAAGCAAGGCTCCATCCCTGCTGGCCACTTCATGTTCAGGCCTCTAATAGCACAGCCCGACACATTCATCCATTTGGTTACTAAAAAGTTCCTGAAGCCAAGTCTAAGTGTTGCCCATCACAGACCCTGGGACCAGGAGGTCAACACAAAAATAAGAAGCACTACTTACCCACTAGAAGCGTGCAGCCTAGAACAGATGGAGCTGTATAACCAAGAGCGCCCCCTAGAGCCCAGGGGCTGTGCTGCTGCTTGGGGACAAATCAGAGACACCTGTACCTGTTCTCATGGAACTCACAGTTAAGTAGCAAAACAGTCATAGCCTGGAAGGGTTAATTGTATTTCCACAAGGCAGTAACACTGTTAAGGGACTGATGGGAGGTCATTACCTCCAGGCAAAAGGAACAACTGGAGCATAAATAGAGATAAAATCAGGGCATGGTATAAACCAGAACAGAGTATCAGAAAGTCCATGGTTTTCTCAAGGAAGAGTCTAAAGCCCTGCAGCTTGACTTCCTGAAGGCAGAGAACTAAGAGAGAAGAGTTGGAATTAGATCCTGTGGTTACTTCTACTGTATTCCTTGGGCAAGGAAGAACCTATCATTCCATGAACATGGACTGAGCACCATGTGCCAGGCACAAACTAAGCATTGGAAACACATGGTGAGCAATTGTTCTTGCTTTAATAAGGCTTCTAGGTTAGGAAGAGGATAGACAATAGTCAAATAATCATGCAAATAATTAAAGCTACAAATCATGAGAAGGGGTATAAAAATGCATACAGTGTGTGTGAACAGTAACAGAGGGCTTGGCAAACTTATTCTATAAAGGACCAGATGTTACATAGATATTTACATTTTGCCAGGCAGTACAATCTCTGTAACAACTGTCCAGTTCTGCCTTTGCAGCAAAAAAGCAGCAGCAGATGATATGTAAATGAATAAGATTTATTCCAATAAAACTTTATTTATAAGTACTGAAAAAAAAGAAAAAGAAAAACGTGTGCAGAGTGCTGTGAAACAGTATAATAGGATAGGGAGCTTAAACTTAACTGTGGTATCCTTAATCCCAATCCTGGTGTCAGGGAGAGGCTCTGAATCAAGTTTTAAACAAAAGAGTGTTGTGGTCACAGCTTGCTTGAGAGAAATTACCCAGGCAATAATGTGGGTGACAATTAGAATTATGGTGATAGTATAAAGCTGTTACAGTGGTCCAGGCAAGAATAATGAAGGTAGGAAATCAATTTTATGATAAAAAGTAACATTTCAACGTGGAATTGTTCAATTACTATTAAATTTCAGTTGTACAAAATGAAAACGTAGAAAACTATTGCACAATAATGTGAATATACTTATACTACACAGTAAAAATGGTTAAAATGGTACATTTTATGTTGTGTGGTTTTTGCCATAATTTCAAATTATTTTTAAAATAAATGACTTGATTGATTGATTGATTGGAGACAGGGTTTCACTATGTAGCCCAGGCTGGCCTAGAACTCCCAGAGATCCTCTTGCCTCAGCCTCCCAGCGGCTGGGATTACAGGCATGTGGCACCACACCCAGCAGAAATTGACATGTTTAACTCCATTTTAAAAACTGTATGACACACACACAAAATGCCATATTCAAAGTCTAAAAGTAAACAGTACATTGGAAAATATCTGCAACTCACAGTAAATATGAAAACAGTACAGTATTTACAAGTCAGTAAGTGAAAGACCACTAGCCCAATAAAAAATGGGTAAACAGTATCAACAAACAGCTCACAGAAAATTAATACAGAAAAATGTTATTATTATTCTTATTGTTATGAGGATGATGATTAGTAGTAGTAGTTGTAGTAGTACTAGGGATGGAACCATGCTAGGGCAAGCATTGTACCACTGGGTTATATCTCAAGCCCTGAAATAGTTTTAAAACTTAACAAAAGATGCTCACCTTCACTTATAATAAAAGAAATGCAATTTTAACCTATGCTGGGGCTCCTAGTTCCAAGACAAGATGATGTAGACTCACTTTTTCTGCTCTTCTTTTTCAAATGCAGCTACATATGCTAGGCAGCTAAACCCAATAGTGAATTATAAAAAGACTGAAAGCAGGTAAGGAATAAAGTCCACTATCTAGGAACCTTAGACTTGAGGACTTGAGGAACAACAGTGAACAACAGTACAGTCTCCTTTGTGACAAGGACGCAGGCAACACAAAAACCAACAGTATCTCATGCATGCATGCACGTGCGCACATACACACACACACACACACACACACACAGCAAAGGAGCAGGGGCTGACCATGGCCAAAAGACTGGGAAGAGAAGTTCAACATAAACTTAGAGGGAATGCTTAAACTGTGCTCCACAGCCAGGCTCCAGAGGGGATCTGGGCTACTTGCAGCAAAGTCCTGGGTTGTCCTAGTCCAGAACTGAGGCAGCAAACTTGACTACAGCAGTAGCAGCAGCAAAGTCCTATGTTATCCTGCCCTCCACTCAGCACATCATCCAGCAAAAAATAGGCAGCTCAGAGAAGGAAAAACCTGTTCCAGCACACAGAGCCAGCAAAGATTAAGAAGGAGCCCCAGGAACAACAGAAGAATGAAACAGACTAAAATGCCATATTACAAGGACCCCAAAAACTCAACTGTTCCTACAAAAATACAGCCTACAAAAGCAGAACAGAGTCCATAAGCTGATCCTAAATGGGGCGACTGTCTGCTAAAATAAAATACTTAAATGGGGTCAAAAGTCTCCTAACACAACCAGAATGAAAACCACTGATCAATCTAGGCATAGTGGCACACACTTGTAATCCCAGTACTGGCGAAGCTGAGGCAGGAGTTTCATTGTGAATTCGAGGCCTAGGCTACATAGTAAGTTCAAGGCCAATCTGAATGACATATCAAAATCCTGTCTCAAAACAAAAATAAGTAAGTAGGCACCATTCACAGACTGCAGGGGGTAGACAACAAGGCCTCACCAAAAAGCAAGCCCCCTGCCCCCACAAACCAGCAGCATGTGTTGGTCACTACTGTCAGGAGGACAACCATACCCCAGCCCCTTCCAGTAAACAGGCTGGCAAACAAGAAGTACCAATTCCCCCCACTCCACCCTATAAGCAACTGGCTGATCCAGAGAAACACAGGGTGTGATGATACGTAAAATGCAATTGGATGCCTGTGGTGCCTTGGTGTTTCACTGACATTTGCAAGTCTAGGGCCAGTGGTCCGATCATCGGTTCAGAGGATAGCAGTATGCAGTGTGGCATCTAGGGAGGATCTCCTTCTGAGGGTGTTAGCCATTGTTGATTCCCTATTGTCTGGAATATTCTTTTCATTTTTTTGTTGGGTTGGGTTTTATTCACTTTTGTTTTGCTTGATTTTGTTATATCCGATGGCATGAGCAGTTATTTCAAAGATAGCAAGCTATATTATGGTAGCCATTTTGGAATTACTATTGGCTTGTTTTAAAGTTTTTTATTACATTCATTGTTTCGTTTTTATTGTATCTATTCAATTCTGTTCTGTTGGATTTTTGCTATGTCTGAATTTATCTGCAGCTATTTTGAAGACAGCAAAAAGCATTACAGTAACTATTGTTGATTTTATAATATTTTAAACTCCTGTGTCATTTACACTGATTTGTTTTGATTGGTTTTATTGTTTTATTTTCCTTGGTTTTATCCTCTTTAAAATAAAATAAAAATAAAACAAATGAAATGTTGGAATTATCTGACAAGGGTTTTTAATTTTCTTAAAACACAATTACAGATTTCACTCAAAATAAATGAAAATTGAAAATATTGGCAAAGAAATAAAAGTTATGAATAAAGAACTAAATGGAAATCATAGAAAAAATACAAATTTAAAAACTCACTGGATAGACTCAATAGTAGCATAGAAATGACTGAACACAGAAGTTGAAGGAAGATCACTAGAATTTATTCAATCTGAATTCACTTGAACACCAGAAAGCTGTGAGAAATTATGTATACGATCATATCTGTAACAACTACTAAGAAAACAATACAAAGCAATATATTCAAGATCATTATAAATAAGTACATGCATAACTCAAAAATATCTTCAAGTAATTCACAAAATGGCAAATGAAAATAAATAGAATGAGAAACAGAGTACAGTCTCACAACTCTTATTCAATATAATAATCAAAACTTAGCCAGAGTTATAAGGCAAGAGAAAAAAATAAAAAGGACAGCTATAGGAAAAGAAGTCAAACTATCCTTTTTTTTTGCAGAAAACATGATCTTATACATAAAAGACCATAAAACGCCACCAAGAGACTCCTAGAGTTAATAATCAAATTCAGCAAGGTAGCAGGATAAAAAATCAACACAAAAAAATCAATGGCATTTCTGTATCCCAATAATGGATACAATTAGAAAGAAGTTAAGAAAACAATACCAAGCTTGGAATGGTGGTACACACCTCTAATCCCAGTCCTAAGGAGGCTGAGACAGGAGGATCTCCATGAGTTCAAGCCCAGTATGCACTAAAAACCAAGACTCTGTCTCAAAAAACTGAAAGAACCCCCATCTCCACCCCCCATAATCATTTGGTGGGTTCAGAGGACAAGCTGAGTTGATAGCAACTAAGTTACATAAAACAACTAAGTGCTTGTATTGTTTGGTTGATTATGCAGGTCTGGGGTTAGCAATCTGAGCATTTTTTGGCAGGATGACAGTATGCAACATACCAAATATGGGGGATTTCCTTCATTTTGTCTTTGAAATCCAATATTTCTCTCACTGTTTTGCTTTGTTCTGATTAATTGTTTTGCTTTATTCAATATTCTGCTTAGATTGGTTTTATTGTGTTTTGTTTTTTGGTTTAATTTTGCTATACCTGATGGAATGGACAACTATTGTGAAGACAAGATATATTATGTTAGCTATTGTTGTTTTCCTAGTATCCTGCTTTGAAGTTCTGCACCAATTTTGTTGCTTTGTTTTGATTGGTTTTGTTCTGTTTTGTTTTGTTGGATTTTACTATCTTTAAAATTTTAAAAATGAATGAATGAATGAGAGAAAACAATACCATTCACAATAGCTTTTTAAAAATCAAATATCCAGTTATTAACTTAATCAAGGAAGTGAAGACCTCAACATAAGAAAAAATAGAACTCTGAGCTGAGGCTTGGGGGTACACATCTGTAATCCCAGAACTTGGGAGGCCAAAGCACAAAGATCAAGGCCAGCCTGGGCTACATAGTGAGATCCTGTCTAAAAAAAAAAGGAACTTCCAGGAAGATTGCAGAGCAGTAAGCACCAGAGAAAACAGTGCATCTGAGAGTCACCATCCAGACACTAGCATTGTGAGGAAGACAAGAAGGAAAGAAGTGGGTCCTCTGGACCCAGGAAGAAACTGAAGTGTGAATTGAAGCCCAGAGAGAGAGTACAAAGAAAAACTTAATGAAGAAGAAGGTGGTAGCTGGCAGTACCTTCACACTGAGATGGTACTCACTGTGTGAGAGTAGCTGTTGGCACCTGGGGATGCATGGTCTTGGTGAGGCTGATGACTGGTGATCCCAGAGGCCTCTGGAGAGAGATGCAGCACTGGAGGGGAGCAGTGGATATGGAGGACTGCACTGGCTGGTGGTGAGTGTAGAGGACTCAGTCCTTCCACAGGAGAGAGCAATTACTTGGGAGTCATTTTGGAGTTGGGCCAGATAAGCCCGGAACCCAGAACTGTTGTCAGCTTCTTCCAGCAGCTCCTAGCTGGGCACAGACCCATGGAAATTACTTGGACTACAGTGAGCCCAATAAGTCTGGTCTCAGGGCAGCCTTGCCAAGGTTATCTACTACTACAGCACAAAGAAATTGCTGCTTTGCTGGGATAGAGTGGCAAAATTGGGAACTCTGTCTCCACAGGCTGTCTGCTAGTTAACCCAGAGAGAATCTTGGGAATAGATTGTTTTTCTTTTTCTTTTTCATTTTTTGTTTGTTTTTGTTGTTGTTTGTTTTGTGTTTTTTCTCTTTCTCCTTCATTGTTTATATGAGTGTGAAAGTGGTTTCTAACCTCTTTGTGGGTGTGTTTCTGTTCTGTTCTCCCTTTTATCTCTTCCACCTCTCTTTTCCTTCAGCCTTCTGCACCAGTTTCCCTGGGACTTGAACAACTATTTCTAAAATGACAATATGTAATTTATTAACTAGTGATTTCTTAGCATTAATTTGTTTTGAAATTCTGCATTACTTCTACCCTTTTTTCTGTTTTGCTTTTTTTCATTAAATAAGAAAAATCAAAAAATAAAATAAAATAGCAAAGTTGGTGTGATATCCCTTTGTCCTCCAACCTTGCCTCTAATCTCTTTCTCTTCTTCTGCTTCTCTATTTTCTTCTTAATCCATTTTAGATTTTAATCCCAAGGGCAAAATTGACACATTATAGACTTATATATTGCATATAATTATCTGATTTGTTTTACATTTTGTTATATAACCACAAATCTAATAGTTCACACTATTAAATTTGCTAATTAAGGGTTAGCTCAGTTTGTTGTTTTCTAGGCTGTGTTTGACACTATTGGTACCACTACAGCCAAAATTGACATAATCGTTCTAAACAGCTATTGGTCCTGCTAACCCATGACTGAGATTAACTAAGAGTCATAGAAAACACAGTACCAAAGAACCAGGGACTAAGCCAAACAAGCAACAACATCTCATCTCCAACAAGCTGAAGAGGTAAGATCTTCTGACAGACTCAAAACCCAAAAACCAGCTACACCTGGAAGATACTTCAGAGAAGTAATCATCACTTAAGGGTCCTAAATACTACCAATAAAGCAACCCATCATAGGCAAATGACAAGCATCACCCCAGAAATTAAACTAAAAAAAGATACAAAACAAAAATGAGAAGACACTTAAGCAAAATGCAACCTCAGACATCTAGTTTGCTAAAGGCAAATCTAGGGGGCAATCAAGTGGGACAATCTGAATGCCCCCTCCAGGTCTCTTTGAAGTGGAAACAACAAAGAAATTAAATAAAGCCCTGGGGAAAAAAGAAATCAGAAATAATCCCTCAGATAACTACAGATATTACCAAAATATACACAATGCTTAGCAATGTTAGAGCAGACAAGGACAAAAAAAAAAAGATGAGCTTAAGCAAATTATGCAAGCTCAGCACAGGAAAGAAATCCAATCCATAAGGCAGGTTCAAGCAGAGAGTCACAAGAATAAAAACTCCACTGAAAATAATCAAAGCAGATTAGGCCAATGCGAGGATAGGATCTCATATATTAAAGACAGGCTTACAGTTAACAAGCAAGAAAAGAAAGAGTCCTCAAAAATACCAATAGTAGCCAGGCATGGTGGCTCATGTCTGTAATCCCAGCACTCAGGAGGCTGAGGCAGGAGGATCATTGTGAGTTCAAGGCCAGCCTAGGCTACAAAAGTGAGTTCAAGACCAGCCTGAACTGTAAAATGAAACCCTGTCTCAAAAAGATGAAAAAAATACCAATTTACCATGAGAAATCAATCCAGCAGCTGCTAGATGAGACAAAAAATAATAACTCAAGATTAATTGGAGTGAATTAACAAGCAGGAGATAACATGAATGACATTAAAAAACTGTTCACAGACATCATGGCAGAAAACTTTTCTGGTAGAGAAAAGAATTTGACATACAAATAATTGAGGTATCCAGAACTCCAATTAGCAATGATAAAAAAAAACTACACCCAGGCATATCATACTCAAGATTCCAGAAATTCAACACAAGAATAGAATCCTAAAAGCTGTTAGAGAAAAGAAACAAATCACCTATAAAGGAAGGCCCATCAAAATTACAGTGGACTTCTCAGCACAAACTTTCAAGGAGAGCTTGGAGTGAAGTACTCCAAGTTCTAAAGGAAAACAGCTTTTAACCCAGATTGATGTATCCCGCAAAACTATTTTTCAAAACTGAAATAAGATAAATCCATGACAAAGAACATCTGAGTAAATTTCTGACCACTAAACCAGCACTCAAAAATGTTTTGAAGGACATTCTAGAAAGAGATAAGGACTACAGCTCCATGAACTCCAAACAGAAGAAAGCCACCAGGTAAGGCAAACAATTAGAGGGACAAAAGGGGGAGCTAACAACAGGAAAATAACATGACAAGGATAAGTCAATAAATACCAGTTATAACCATCAATGTTAATGGTCTCAATTCACTAGTCAAAAGACACAGACTGGCAGAATGGATCAAGAAACAAGGTCCAATATTGCTGAATCTTTGTTGGATCTTTGAGCAAAACTGTTTGTCATCTGACTGTTTGAATATTTACTATGTACCGTTTAACTTTGTAACTTGAACAACTACATCCAAGATGACAATATGTAATTTACAAATTACTGATTTCTTAGTGGGGTTTTTTCTCATTCTCCTTTTTCTTTCTTTCTTTTAGAATTCTGTATTATTGCTACCCTTTTATGGTTTTTTTCTTTTTTTCTTCTCTTTAAATAAAATTTTAAAAATGTATAATTGCTATTGTAAAAAAAAGAGGAAATAGGAAGCGCTATAAAAGATATAGCTGCATGTATGTTTAGATGTGTGGGATTGATAACCATATTTCTAGGTTCCTGTTGGATTGTTGAACAGATCTGTTTTTACTCTCACTTGCTTTAGTGCCTACTTTGTGTGCTTTAATCCTGTAACTTGAATAACTATTTCTAAAAGAACAATGTGTAATGTATCAACTAGTGATTTCTTACTATTTATCTTCTTTTCTTGAAATTCTGTAATATTTCTACCTTTTTCCTGTATTTTTTCTCTTTAAATAAAAAAATGAAAAAAAAAACAAGGTCCAACAATATGCTGCATACAAGAAACACATTTAAATTCAAAAAGAAATTAAGACTGAAAAGACTGACTGAAAGTCAAAGGATGGAAAACAATACTCCATGGACAGGAACCCAGAAAAAAGCAGGAGTAGCTATTCTATTTGCAGACAAAGTGAATTTCAAGCCAAGTCTGATTTTGAGAGATAAAGAAGTTCACTATATCTTCATAAAGGGAACAAACCAAGAGGAAGAGATAACAATTGTAACTATATATGCAACAAATACCAGTGCACCCAACTATATAAAACAATTACTAATAGACATGAAAAGTCAACTAAGCCCTAATACAATTGTACTGGGATATCTCAATAGCCCACTATCACAAAAGGACAGATCAACTAGACAAAAAAATCAATAATGAAATATTAGAACTAAATCAAACTTTTGAACAAATGGACTTAGTGGATATCTATAGAGTATTCCACCCCACAACATCAAAAAACACTTTCTTCTCAGCTGCACATGGGGCATTCTCCAAAATAGACCATATATTGGTGCATAGAACATGCTTAAGCAAATGCAAATTAATTGAAATTATCCCATGCATACTATTAGACCACAGTGCAATGAAATTGGAAATCCATGCCAAAGGAAATCACAAGAACTTCATAAACACATGGAAATTAAACAGCACCCTATGGAACAGCCAATGGGTCACAGATGAAATTAAAGAAGAAATTAGACAGCTTTTATAGTTGAATGATAATGACAATGCAACATACCAGAACTTGTGGGACACAATGAAAGCAGTCCTGGGACAGCCTGCCACAGAGTATGTTGGTTATTATTGTTGTTGTTGCTAGTTTTATTTATGTTATTTTATTTTGGGGGGTACTGAGTATCAAACTCAGGATCTTATGCTTGCCAGGCAGCCACTGTGCCCCTGAGCTAAATCCCCAGCCAATGAAAGCAGTCCTGAGGGAAATTTATAGCAGTAAATACCCATATCAAAAAATAAATAAATAAGACAGAGCAAGCACATATAAACCACTTAATGTTAAACCTCAAACTTCTAAAAAAATAAGAGTAGGCTAAACCAAAAGCTCACACAAGGGAGGAAATTATAAAGAACAGAGCAGAAATTAAAACACTGGAAACTAAAAAAAATACAAAGAATCAATGAATCAAAGAGTTGGTTCTTTGAAAGATTAAATAAAATTGACAAACCCTTAGCCAACCTTATCAAAAAAAGTAAAGAAAAGACTAAAATCGATGCAATTAGGAATGAAAAGGGTGAAATCACAACAGACTCTGCAGAAATCCAGAAAACCATCTGTGCCTACTTTGAAAACTTGTATTCTAACAAAATGGAAAATACAGAAGAAATGGACAGATTCCCAAATACATATGAATTACCAAAGCTGAATCAAGAAGATATAAATATCCTAAATACCCCAATATGAATCAAAACAATTGAAGATGTAATTAAAAACGTATCAACAAAGAAAAGCCCAGGCCCTGTTGGATTCACTGCTGAATTCTACAAGAAATTTAGAGAAAACCTAATACCACTACTTCTCAAACTCTTTAATGAAATTGAAGGGAAGCAATACACCCAAATTCATTCCTGGAAGCAATCATTACCCTGACACCAAAACCAGAAGAGGATGCAACTAAGAAAGAGTTACAGGCCAATCTCCCTAATGAACATTGATGCAAAAATCTTCACTAAGACACTGTCAAACAGACTGCAGCAAATAATCAGAAAAATTGTACACCATGATCAAGTGGGATTCATCCCAGTGATGCAGGGATGGTTTAACATACATACAACCATAAATATAATACATCATATTAACAGAACCAAGGACAAAAATCATATGATCATCTCATATATGCTAAAAAGCTTTTGACAAAGTCCAGCATCCATTCATAATAAATATCCTACAAAAAAATTGAATGCATAGTCTTTATCTCAATATGATAAAAGCTGTCATCTATGATAAACCACCAGTGAACATCTTACTAAATGGACAAGAACTGAGAGCTTTCTCTGGAAAACCAGGAACAAGACAAGGTTGTCCACTGTCTCCATTCTTATGCAATGTAGTCCTGGAAACTTTAGCCAGAACAGTTAGACAAGAGAAATAAATAAAAGGAACAATGATAGGAAAGAAGAAGTTAAATTATCATTATTTGCAGATGACATGATATTCTACATGAAAGACTCCAAAAAATCCACTAAAAATTGCTAAATTTAACGAGTAAATTGAGTAGCATATCTGGATATAAAGTCAACACTCAAAAATCAATAGCCTTCCTGTACATGAATAACAAACTCAGAGACAAATTATAGAAACAACACCTTTCACAATAGCATCCAAAAAATTGAAATACATAGGAATAAATCTAACAAAGGATGTCAAAAAACCTCTACATTGAAAACTACAGTACTCTGAAAAAGGAGATGGAAGAGGATATTAGAAAATCGAGAGATATCCTGTGCTCTTTGGTAGGAAGAACCAATATAGTGAAAATGGTCATACTTCCAAAACTGTTATACAGATTCAATGCAATCCCAATCAAAATTCCAATAGCATATCTCACAGAATTAGAGAAAACAATCCTAAAATTCATCTGGAACCAGAAGAGACCTAGAATAGCAAAGGCAGTCCTGGGCAACAAAGACAAGGCAGGGGGCATCAAAATCCCTGACTTGAAATTATACTATAAAGCTACTATGATTAAAAAAACAGTGTGGTACTGGCAATAAAACAGATCTGAAGATAAACAGAACAGATTAGGTGATGAAGAAACAACTCCAGATACACTAAGCCACCTTATCTTTGACAAAGGTGCCAAATGCATTCACTAGAAGAAAGCCTCTTTAATAGATGTTGCTGGAAAAACTGGCTCTCTACACATGCCAAAGATTAAAACTGGACCCATATCTTTCACCATGTACTAAGCTAAAATTAGAATGGATCGGAGATCTTATATTAAAACAGAAACAATAAATCTGCTGGAAGATAGAGCAAGTAAAACTCTTGAAGACATTGGTGTAGGCAAAGACTTTAAGAACAAAACCTGGATTGCACAGGAACTATCACAAAGAATCAACAACTGGGATCTCACCTTCTGCACAGCAAAAGAAACCACCAACAGAGTGGAGAGACAACCCACAATGTGGGAGAAAGTGTTTGCCAGCTACTCCTCAGACAAAAGACTACTATCAAGAACATATAATGAACTCAAACAAATCATTCCTCCAGATTTAAAGACCCAATCCAAAAATGGGCATCTCAGATGAAGAAATACAAACAGCAAATAAATATGTGAAAAAAATTATTAACATCACTGATCATTTAAGAGACACAAATTAAAACAACACTAACATCCCACCTCACCCCAGAAAGAATGGCTACTGTCAAGAAATCAAGCAGTAACAAATGTTGGAGTGGCTGTGGGGAAAAAGGAACCCTTCTCTACTGTACATGGAAATGCAGACTGGTGCAACCACTGTGGAAATCAGTGTGGAGATTCCTCAAAAAACTAGGATTAGAGGTCCAATTCAACCCAGGTATTCCCCTTCGGGGTATCTTCCCAGAAGAATTAAAAACATCATACCACAGTGATATATTTGCATCCATGTATATAGCAGTACAGTTTGTAATAGCCAGATTTTAGAAACAACCTAAATGCCCATTGACTGAGGAATGGATAAAAAAGATGTGGTATTTTTATTCAATGGAGTACTACTCAGTCATAAAGAAGGACAAACTGGAGACTTTTATAGGTAAATGGATGCATCTTGAGAAGATATTCCTTAGTGAGATAAATAAGACACATATGTGTACACATCATATTGTTTCATTAGTGTGAGAAGCTGAAAGAAAATATATATGTATATGTATATAAAATGATAGTTAAGATAGTTATACTACTGATTTCTCTGAGTTCATTCAAGAGAAAGATTTGTGCTGGAATTTTTTGGACAGTTGAATGCAAATGTCTTGTGCTCTGAGTGAATGATTTGGGGATGACAATGCACAATGTATGTACATTGTTGCCTCCTGGTTGACGCATTTTGAAATTTTATTGTAATTTTTTTCTTTTCTTCTTTTTTTACCCAAATAAAATGAATTTGGAAAAAAAGTACTCTGAAAAAAGGATAACAAAGAGGACATTAGAAAATAAAAAGACAGGGACTGGGGATTTAGCTCAGTGGCACAAGCTTCTGCCTGGCAAGTGTGAGGTCATGAGTTTCATCCCCAGTACCAAAAGGAAAGAAAGTAAGAAAGAAAGAAAAGAAAAAGACAGTCCCTGTTCCTGGATAGGCAGAACTAATACTGTGAAAATGCCCATATTACCAAAACTAATTTATAGATTTAATGCCATCCTAATCAAAATACTAAAATAGCATACTTCACAGAACTAAGAAAAACAATCCTAAAATTTATATGGAACCAGAAGTGACCTGAAATAGCACAAGCAATCCTGGATAAAAAGAGAAAAACAGGAACCATCACAATCTCAGATTTCAAGCTCTATTACAAAGCTACATTAATTTAAAAAAACAGCATAGTGCTGCATGATGGTGCATACCTGCAACTCTGGTATTAGGGAGACTGAGGCAGGAGGATCACCATGAATTGAAGGCTAGTCTGGGCTACATAAGGAATTCAAAGCAAGCCAGGAATATAGAGAGAGACCATGCACCAAAACATGTACACATACATACCTGGTATTTCACAAAAACAAATGTGTGGATCAATGGAACAGAATGAAAAGTGCAGAAAAAATCTCAGGCACATTCAACTATTTGATCTTTGACAAAGAGACCAAAGACATGCCCTGGAAAAAAAGATGGTCTCTTCAACAAATGCTGCTGGAAAACTGGTTATCCATATGCTAAAGATTGGATCAAGACCATATCTCAACATCCCTCCGATGTGAGCCAGGAGGAGACACAGTCAGCAGCTTCTGAGATCCAGCCATGGTGGAACCCAGGCAGCTTCACAAGAAGCAATTCACTCACCCTCTTGGTAAGCACCTCACTCAGGCATGAGCCAGGAGGAAACCCAGTCAGTGTCTTCCCAGATCCAGGCATGGTGGAACCCAGGCAGCTGCACAAGAAGGCAATTCACCCACCCTCTTGGTAAGTGCCTCCTTCAGGTGTGAGCCAGGAGGAGATCCAGTCAGCAGCTCCCATGAGCCCACTGGCACACGGGCTGGGAATCAAACAACTCAACCACCCCCATCCCCCATTAGCAACAGGGTACAGAGTTCTGAGCATCTCTTGGGAGGATGACCATGTGCAATATAGCAAGTATGGGGGGTTTCCTTTCATCTTCTGTTTGAAGGCAAATGTTTTCACTGTTTTGTTTCATTATCATTAACTGTTTTTACTCTATTCAATATTCTCTTTTGAATGTTATTATAATGTTCTGTTTTTGGTTTGATTTCGCTACACCTAATTGAATGGAAAACTATTGTGAAGATAATGAGATATACTGTAGTACCTATTACTGTTGTCCCGGCATCCTGTTGTGAAGTTCAGAACCAATTTCACTGCATTGTCTCAATTGGCTTTGTTCTGTCTTGTTCTGTTGTACGTCTACTACTTCAAAATAAATAAATAAGAAAAAGACCCATATTTCTCAGCGTGCACTAAAATAAAATATATGGACCAAAGACCTAGACATTAGGACAGAAACAATCTGCTGGAAGATAAAAGGTAAAACTCTTTTTTAAATTTTCTTATTTAAAGAGAAAATATAAAACAAAAGGGTATAAATAATACAGTATTTCAAAAAAAAAGATAAACAGTAAGAAATCACTAGTTGATCAATTACATATTGTCCTTTTAGAAATAGTTGTTCAAGGTACAAAATTAAATCATACAAAGTGGACATTCAAACAATGAGACTGCAAACAGATCTGTCCATCAATCCAACAAGAACTTAGAAATATGGTTATCAATCCTACACCCTTAAATATACATGCAGTTATATCTTTTATAGCATTTCCTATTTCTCTCTTTTTTACAGTAGCAATTACACATTTTTTTATTTAAAGAGAGATAGAAAGAAAAAACAAAACAGAAAAAAGGATAGCAACAATACAGAATTCTAAAAGAAAAAAGAAAAAAAGAGAAATAATGACACTAAGAGATCACTAGTTGATAAATTATATATTGTCATCTTGGATATAGTTGTTCAATTTACAAAATTAAAAGATACATAGTAGACATTCAAACAGTGAGATTGCAAACAGTTCTGCTCAATGATCTACCAAAAACTTAGTAATATGGTCATCTATATTACACACTTAAACATACATGCAGTTATATCCTTTAGAGCACTTTCTTTTCCTCTCTTTTTTACAATAGCAATTACACATTTTGGGTTTTATTACTCCTACCTTTCTTATTACTTTTTATACTAGAGACACAATATGATATTTATAAATATGATTCTTATTTATTTCACTAATGAGGAAAGTCTCAAGTTGTCTCCATTTTACCTATGAAGGATTTGGGATCATCCTTTTTATAGCTGAGTAATATTCCATTGTATAAAAATACCACACCTTTTTCATCCACTCTGTGGTTGATGGGCATCTTGGTTGTTTCCAAGATTTAGCTATTACAAATTGTGCTGCTATGAACATGGGGGCACATATATCACTGTGATATGACCTTTTCAGTTCTTCTGGGAAAATACCCAGGAGGGGAATAGCTGGATTGAATGGAGCTTACAATGCTAGTCTTCTGAGAATTCTCCATACTGATTTCCATAGTGGTTGTACCAGTCTGCACTCCCACCAACAGTGGAGCAGTGGTCCTTTTTCCCCACAGCCTCACCAATATTTGTTATCAGTTGATTTCTCAATGGCAGCTATTCTTTCCGGAGTGAGGTGAAATCTCAATGTTGTTTTAATTTGCATTTCTTGAATGACCAGTGATGGTGAACATTTCTTCATGTATTTATTTACCATTTGTATATCTTCTTCTGAGAACTGTGTGTTCATCTCAGATGCCCATTTTTGGAGAGGGTCTTTGAATTTATGGGACTTGATGTAAAACTCTTGAAGACATATGGATAGGCAAGAACTTTCTAAACAGAATTCCAATTACCCAAGAAATAACACAAAACATGAACAAATGGGATCATACCAAATTAAAAAACTTCTGCACAGCAAAGGGATCATCAAATGGTGAAGAGACAACCTGGCATGGAACAAAAAATTTTGCCAGCTACTCCTCAGACAGAGGATTACTATCTACAATATGTGAAGAACTCAAAAATTAGACTCTCCACAAATAAAAGACTCAATCAAAAAAATAGGCAACTTAAATGAATACACTTCTCAGAAGCAATAAAAATGGCCAAAAATATGAAAAAATGTTCAAAATTTCTGGCCATTAAAGAAATGCAAATTAAAATAGCACTGAGCTTGTGCATGGTGATGCACACCTGTAATCCCAGCACTCAAGCAGCTGAGGCAGGATGATTGCCATGTATTTGAGGCTACATGGTGAGTTTAAGGCCAGCCTAGAATATACAATGAGACTCCGTTTCAAAAAAAGAAAAAAAAACAGCACTGTGATATCATCTCACTTTAGAAAGAATGGCTGTCACCAAGAACTCAGAAAATAATAAATGCTGGTGAGGCTGCAGGGGAAAAGAACCCTTCTACATTGCTGGTGAGAATGTAAACCAGTACAACTTCTGTGGAAGTCAATGTGGAGATTCTTTAAAAAGCTAATATTAGAAATCCCATGGCTGAGGATATAGCTCAACAAAACAGCACCTGCTTGGCAAGTGCAAGGTTGTGAGTTCGATTCCTGGTACCAAAAAGAAAAATTCCATTACTCAGCTACTCTTCTAGGTATCTGCCCAAAAGACTTAAAGACTTACAGTGACACATGTATACCCATGTTTATATAGCAGCACAATTCATAATAGCTAAATCTTGGAAGTGGCTTATACATCCATCAACAGATAAATAAATAAATAAATGTAGCTGGGCATGGTGGTGTGTGCCTATAATCCCAACAAGTAGAAGGCTGAGGCAAGAGGATCACTGAGAGTTCAAGGCCAACCTGAAGTACATAGTGAGACTCTGTCTCAAGAAACAAAAATAAAATATCGAGCCCCAGGCCCTGATCTACCCACTGGTGGAATCCCAGTGCACAGGGAAAACTTGCAACTTTGCTCCCAGGTGGTGAGACCATGCCCTGCATCTGAGATCACCCTAGGATGCATAAGAGGTACCAGCAGGCCTAACTGGACCATACCTAGTGAACTCCAAGCAGGGAGCAGGGCCCAGAATCCAGCCCTGGGCCCTGACAGCACACTCCAGTGGAATCCCAGCGCATGGGGAAAACTTGGAACTTCGCTCCCAGGCACTAAGACCATACCCTGTGGCTGAAATCACCAGAAGACACATGGAGTCCCCTCAGGCCCAACTGGTCCACACTCAGAGAGCTCCAAGTGGCAAGCAGTTGCCAGAAGTCTGCCCTAGGAGCCAAAAGTGGGCCAGGTGATTCCCAGTGCACCGACAAAGCTTTGAAACATTGCTCAAAACCAGGAAAAAGGCATGACTCCAGCCAGCACTGAGGAGCACCATGCTGTCCTGGGACCATGGCCCACACCCAACAGACACACAGACCCAGGACATCTGCCAGCCCAGTGGAGACACCCCCTACCTAATATTGTGACTCTTCAGGTCCCACCCTTTCTCCCAGAACCTTGGGCTATAGTGGATTAACTGTGCTAGCTTTAAGGAAGATTTAGTGACTGTCTCACCTAAACAGAAGATCTCAGCAGGCTCCAGTCAGTGTGGTGAGTATGCCCCTAAAATAGAGGTATATGGTGGGTAAATAGGGACAGTAGTAATGTTCCCTCCAACTATCTGTAAGATCTTGGTGAATCTGGAAAGAGTGTGAGTAACTCCTTCCTGCACAGAGAAAACATCAGGCAGGGTAGGTTTGAGACAAGAAGGACTCTGCCAACTTAAAGAAAATCAAAAGGGCTTATGAGACACACAGGCACACAATAGGGACACAATATGGCCTCAGCCAACACAAAAACTATAGACAGGGAGATTTGATGACCTAGAATAACCTGAAGATAAAGTAATAGCAGTAAATAAAAGTTGACCTGCATCAATACTACTAAGCATGTCAGCCCAGGAAAAATATACAAATCACCCAACAGGCCCTGCAGCAGGAAGTCAGGTGATTGGCCCACCTATTCATTGTTGGACCCAGCAATTGGACAAACATTAACCTTACATGGGAACCCCAAAATACACATTACCAACAGTTGACACTTGTGGGATTGAAGGACCCAATATTAACTCAAAAGGGGAAAAGGGCAAAATGAAAAAGCAAAATGAAATCTCAAGCATCTAGTTCACCAGGAGCAAGTACAGGAGGCATTGAAATAGAGGACTTCAAAAGTAACACACCAGGGCCGGGGATTTAGCTCAGTGGCTTAAGCACCTGCGTGGCAAGCGCGAGGTCGTGAGTTTGATCCCCTGTACAAAAAAAAAAAAAAGTAATACACCAGAAACCCTGAAAAGATAGTGAGTGAAATAAAAAAAAATCTCATGAAGCTACACAGGAAATAAAATTAGAAGTACTCTCTCATGTAAAGATAGAAATAACAACCTTAGTAAAGCAGGTGCTGAGTGCAGCTAAAGAAGAAATAGAGAAAAAACTACAGATCCATGGGAAACTGATTGAAACCTTGAATGAATGATATAGAAAACATGCACAATTCATGAAACAAACTCAAAGAGACATCCAAGAAACAAAAAATTCTATTCAAAGTGTGCAAAACTGTTTAAGTGAAGCTGAGGATAAGATTTCAGACCTTGAGGACAGGATTGCAATTAGTGATCATGAAAGGATAGAACTTTTAAAATAACAAAGCAGCATGAAGTGACAATCCAACAGCTTCAAGATGATGCCAAGAGAAAAATATAAGGTTAATAGGTATCAGTGAAGATGCAGGAGTCAATAAAAATGACATAACTAAAATATTCACAGAAGTAATAGAATAAAAATTCCCAAACATGGGGAACAAAGCTGATATGCAGATAAGTGAGGCATATAGTACAACAAATAGTCACAATCAACATAAATCCACACCCAGACACATAATAAAGATCCCAGACATGTAGCATAAAAACAGGATACTAAAAGCTGTTAGAGAAAAGACACAACTCAACTATCAAGGAAAGCCCATTAGAATCACAGCAGACTTTTCAGCACAAACTCTCAAGTCAAGGAGAACTAGGAGTGAGGTATTTCAAGCCCTGAAAGAAAACAACTTTCAACCCAGACTGATGTACCCAGCAAAATTTTCATTCAAATTTAATGGAGAAATAAGATACTTACATGAAGAAGAACAACTGAAGAAATTCACGTCCACCAAACCAACCCTAGAAAGAGTATTGAAAGACATACTAGACAGAGATAAAAATGATCACAATCCCCAGAACAACAACAGAAAGAAACCACTAGGTAGGACAAGCAATTAAACAAGGGAGAAAAGCAGAAAGCAAACAACTGTAACATAACATGGCAAAGTTGAAGCAGTACAAATCAGTGATATCCAAAAATGTAAATGGCCTCAATTCACCTATCAAAAGAAATAGGTTGACAGAATGGATCAAGAAACAGGATCCTGGGGAAGAGCTAAAGATGGCCAATCAGTGAGCAACAAAATACAAAACCTCCTGGGAGAAACAACACATATGACAGAATAAAACATCCTGGAGAGACCCAGACAGAGGGAGATAGATCCTCTTGACACAGGAAGAAATTAAAATGAAAAGAGCTCATCAAACACATAGTCTCGGGGCTACAATTAGAATGGCTAAAATTACCGCACATGGCGAATTCCACTGCGACCTGCAAAGCCACCTGAATTCACACTGGGGGGCAGAACTGCCCAAACTTGTTCCTGCCACCACTCACAGAAGCCACAGCCATGCTGAAGTTCAAGGTCAGTGAGCCAAACAGAGAACAGAGCCAACAAAGGGACTTTCATTAATCCATGGTCAGTGCTGGGAATAAGACCCTCCCCCACAGGAAGGGCATGAACAAATGGGCAACATGTTGAAATCAGGCAGGAGGAGTCTGAACAGGGAACAGCAGTGACTTCAGTTGGTTGCTGCTTTCCCAGAGCAGATTCATGGGATTTGCTTGGCCTGGGTCACACCCCTGGCCAGGATCCAATAAGTTGTCCAAAACCAATTCCCTACACTTAGCACACACTAACCTGGTAAAGGCCCCTGAAGTTTGATTGGCCCAGTGGGGAGGGGCCAACATATGCAGCCCCTGCTTACACCTCAGTGACAAGAGCAAATAGGAGAGGGCAGAAATCCCTCACCAGTGTGCTTCAGAAGAACCGTGGCCAACAGGGAAGGGGGCTGGTACATCCACTATACACCTGTATGGAAGAAACCAAAACCATGACAAGAGAGAGAAACAGAAAGAAGCCCCCAGCCCCAAACCCTGAGAATACTGATCCAGGAAAGGGAAAAACAAAAGAGACTGAGGGCAGCAAACATGCAACATCAGACATGGCTTCAATGGACATTAAGAGATATCTTCAGGACCCTTATAGACAAGCTCATAACTGAAATATTAAATCAGGTAAAGCAAGATATAAGTAGATCAATAAAAGAAATGCTAAGCTTATCTTAGGAAGACACAGATGGAAGAAGGGAGGAACACAAAAAAAGGGGAGAAACATTCAATAAAGAATATAAAGAAAATATAGAATACATGAAGCAGATTCAAAGAGACTACCAGGAAATTAAAAACTCCATTGAAAGCTGGCAAAACACCTTAGAAGAATCTAAGGATAGACTATCAAAACTTGAAGACAAGTTTGCAATATGTGATCATGAAAGGAATGATCTCTTAAAAATAACAAGGAAACAGGCAGTAACAATACAAAGGCTAGAAGATGACAAGAGAATCTACAATTTAAGAATAAGAAATGTGGATGAAGGAGGACTACAAACAGGTGAATTACAACGGCTATTCATGGAAATAATTAAGGAAAACTTCCCAAGCATGGGAAAAGAAAATGACATTTGGTTATGTGAGGCATATAGAACTCCAGCCGCCTACAACCAAAACAGAGCTATACCCAGATATATAATAATCGAGAGGCCAGAAATTCAATATAAAAACAGAATATTAAAAGCTGTCAGGGAAAAGAAACAGATTACCTATGAAGGAAAGCCCATCAAGGTCATGGCAGACTTCTTCACATAGACTATCAGATCAAGAAGAGCTTGGACCAAAGTATTCCAAGCCCTGAAAGAAAATAACCTCCAGCCCAGATTGATGTACCCTGGAAAGCTGTCACTAGAAATTAATGGAGAAATAAGATACTTCCATGACAAAGAGGAACTGGGGGAATTTGTGACCATGAATCCAACCCTACAGAGAATACTGAAGGACATTCTAGAGAGAGAGAAAAAAATTACCAAAAGTTCTCAATAAACCAGGCAGGCAGCAGAATGAAGGAGAAATTAGACAAACAAAGGCAGAAAAATAACATTGTAGAAATGAGGCAGAGAAGGATAACTAGAATCTCTAACATCGATGGCCTTGATACACTATATTGTTAATAGTGTACCAGGATTTAAAACCCACATTACTCATACCACTCTGCTTAGATGTGTTATATTTTGTTCCAGTCATTCTACTTGTACTAGATTTGAGGGCACAGACAGTAATCCTGAAAATAACAGGATATATTCTGTTATTTATCATCCTTAGTTTCCTATTAACTTAATCTAAAGCTCTGTAAAACCTACAGTGTTTTACCACATGACTGATTGTAATTAAATCTGGTTTGTGAGGTCACTGTTTTGTATTGATAGATTTTATTCAAAGTTGTTATGATTGATACTATCAAGTCTGAGAGCATAGGCAACTACACTGAAGATGACAAAATTCACTAGAATATCCACTGTGGTTTAATTATTACCTGCATTTGAAGTTTTATACTGTCTACAGTGTTTTATTTTTATTAACATTGTTATGTACTGCTATATTCAATTATACTGCTATATTCAATTATGCCTGATGATATAGACAATTCTATTGAAGATAATAAGAGACAACACAGTAACCATTGTAGATCACCTTGTGCTGTGGTTTTATAAAACTTTTTGGTTTAATGTTTTTATAGGAATTTGTTTTGTTTTGTCTTGCTATGTTTTGTTTTTCCCTCCAATACAGAAAGGATAGAAATACATGTAGAGACTCATGCATGCATAGCTGTTTACAGTCTCACTGTTTGAATATCTACTTTGCATGCTTTAATTTTTTAACTTGAACAACTATTTCTTAAGAGGACAATATGTAATTTATCAACTAGTGATTTCTTACTGTTTATCTTTTTTTTGAAATTCTGTATTATCTCTACCCTTTACATGTTTTGTTTCTCTTTAAAGAAAAAAAAAGAAATGGGATCCCACAATATGCTGTATACAAGAAACACATCTGACCTAAAAGGAAACTCAGAGATTAAAAGTCAAAGGATGGAAAACAGTATTTCATGGAACAGGAACCTAGAAAAACAAGGGGTAACTATTCTATTTGCAGACAATGTGAACTTCAAACTTAAATGATGAAAAGATATAAAGAAGATCACTACATACTCATAAGTGGAAAAATTCAAGAGGAAGAACTAACAATTATAAATATATATGGACCAAACACAGGAGCACCCAACTCTACAAGACAGATACTAATGGACATGAAAAACCAAATACACAAGAACACAATTATAACAGGGGATCTTAACAGCCCATTGTCGTAAAGAGATAGATCAACTAGACAAAAAGTCAGCAAAGAAATAATAGAACTGAATCATACCTGCAAGCAATTGGATTTAGTAGATGTTTACAGTGTTCTACCCAATCACATCAGAATACACATTCTCCCAGCTGTGCATGGGACAGTCTCCAAAATAGATGATATATTATCCCATAAAACATTCTCTTTTTTTTCTCTTTTTGAGGGTCTCAGCATGCAGTTGAGGCTGGACTTCAGCTCATTTTGTAGCCCAGGCTGGTCTCAAAATCAGAATGATCCTACTGCCTAGGCCTCCTGAGCACTGGGATTAAAGGCATGAGCCACCATGCCTGGCTCCATAAAACATTCTTAAGTAAATGCAAAGGTATTGAAATTATCCCATGCATACTATCAGACCATAGCACACTGAAATTAGAAATTAATGCCAAAGGAAATTGCAAAACCTGCATAAATACATGGAAACTAAATAACAACCTTCTGAACAAACAGTGGGCTACAGATGAAATTAAAGAAGAAATAAAGCAATACCTAAAATTCAATGAAAATGTGGAAACAACATACTGTAGTCTGTGGAATGCAATGAAAGCAGTTTTAAGAGGGAAATATATAGCAATAAATTATCACATCAAGAAAACAAAATGAGCAAAAACAAACAAACTAATGCTTCATATCAAGCTTCTAAAAAAAGAAGAGCAAGTTAAACCCAAAACTCATAGAAGAGAGGAAATTGTAAAGAAGAGAGGAGAAATCAACCCAATTGATACTAAAAAAACACAAAGAATTAATGAATAAAAAAGCTGTTTTTGTGAGAATAAACAAAATTGACAAACCTCTAGCTAATATTATCAAGAAAAAACCAAAATTCAAACAATAAGGACTGAAAAGGGGGAAATTACTACAGATCCCATGGAAATTCAAAACATCATGAATACCTACTTTGAAAATCTCTACTCACATAGAATGGAAAACACAGAGGAAGTGGACAGATTTCTAGAAACATATGAACTACCAAAGCTCAACCAAAAAGATACAGCAATTTTGAATCACCCACTATCAGCTATTTAAATAAAAAATAAAATTAAAAACTTACTAACAAAGAAAAGCCCATGTCCTGATGGATTCACAGCTGAATTCTAAAAGAAATTTAGAGAAGATTTGATGCCAATACTCCTTAAACTCTTCAATGAAATTGAAAAGAAAGCAATCCTCCCTAAATCATTCCTGGGGGCAATTATCACACTCATACCAAAACCAGAGAAAGATCCAACCAAAAAGGAGAACTTTAGGCCTATCTCACTAATGAACATTGATGCAAAGATTCTCAATAAAATATTGAAAAACAGAATGCAGCAAATCATCCAGAAGATTATACATCATGACCAAATGGGGTTCATTCCAGGAATGCAGGGATGGTTTAACATATGCAAATCAATAAATGTAATACACCACATCAACAGAGCCAAAAACAAAAACCGCATGGTCATCTCAATAGATGCAGAAAAAAGCTTTCGATAAAGTCCAACACATGTTCATCATAAAAACTCTTCAGAAACTCAGACTACACGGTGTCTACCTTAACCTTATGAAAGTTATCTATGACAAACCAACAGCCAACATTATGCTAAATGGACAAAAACTGAAAGCTTTCACTTTAAAATCAGGAACAAGACAAGGATGTCCACTATCCTCACCTCTTTTCAATATAGTTCTGGAAACACTAGCCAGGGCAATCAGACAAGAGAGAGAAATAAAAGGAATAAAGATAGGAAAAGAAGAAATCAAATCATCACTATTTGCAGAGGACATGAGACTATATAGAAGACCCAAAAACCTCCATTAAAAGACTACTAGAGGTAATAAACAAATTTAGCAGTGTAGCTGGATACAAAGTCAATGCTCAAAAATCAATAGCATTCCTGTACACAAACAAAGAACTCACTGAGAGAGAAATTATGGAAATATCGCCCTTTACAATAACATCTAAAAAATGAAATACTTAGGAATCAACCTAAGAATGTAAAAGACCTATATGCTGAAAATTATACTACACTAAAAAAGGAGATTGAAGTGGATATCAGAAAATGGAAGTATATTCTTTGCTCTTGGCTAGGAAGAGTCAACATTGTGAGAATGTCCACGCTCCCAAAATTTTTATACATATTTAATGCAATCCCAATCAAAATACCATTAACATAACTTACAGTTCTAGATAAAACACTCCTAAAATTTATTTGGAAACAGAAGAAACCTAGAAGAGCTAAGGCAATTCTGGGCAACAAAGGCAAGGCAGGAGGTATCTCAATTCCTGACTTGAAATTGTACTACAAAGTCACAGTGACAAAATCAGCATGGTACTGCTAAAGAAAGAGACCTGAGGATCAATGGAACAGTTTAGAAGATGCAATCACAACTACAAAGACACTCAGCCATCTGGTATTTGACAACAGGTCTAAATACGTTCACTGGAGGAAAGATAGCCTCTTTAACAAATGGTGTTGGAAAAACTGGCTCTCCACATGACAATGACTAGATCCATGCCTATCACCATGCACAAAACTAAAGTCTAAATGGATCAAAGACCTAAATATTAAAACAGAAGCACGAAATCTACTGGAAGACAAGGTGAGTAGAAGTCTTGGAGACTTAGGGGTAGGCAGAAAATTCATGAACAAAACGCAAACTGCATGGGAAACACATCAAAGAATCAACAACTGGGATCTCCTATTATTGAAATGTTTCTGCAGTTCAAAAGAAATCACAAACAGAGTGAAAAGAAAACCTACAGAATGGGAAAGAATTTTAGCCAGCAACCCCTCAGCCAAGGACTTATATACAGAAGATACAAAGAATTGAAAAACATCAAGCCCCCCAAATTCAAAGACCCTCTCCAAAAATGGGCATCTGAGATGAACACACAGTTCTCAGAGAAAGATATACAAATGGCAAATAAATACATAAAGAAATGTTCACCATCACTGGTCATTTGAGAAATGCAAATTAAAACAACACTGAGATTTCATCTCACTCCCGAAAGCATAGCTGCCATCAAGAAATCAACTAGTAAGAAATGTTGACAAGGCTTCAGGGAAAAAGGAACACTGCTCCACTGTTGGCAGGAGTGCAGACTGGTGCAACCACTATGGAAATCAGTATGGAGAATTCTCAGAAGACTAGGATTGGAAGTTCCCTTCAATCCAGCTATTCTCCTCTGGGTATTTTCCCAGAAAAACTCAAAAGGTCATATCACAGTGATATATGTGCATCCATGTTCATAACAGCACAATTTGTAATAGCTAAATCTTGGAAAAAACCAAGATGCCCATCAACTGCAGAGTGGATGAAAAAGATGTAGTATTTTTATACAATGGGATATTACTCATGTATAAAAAATTATGATCTTGAGGCCTTCATAGGTAAATGGAGACAATTTAAGACTATCTTCATTAGTGAAATAAATAAGAAACATATTTACAAATATCACATTGTCTCTCTAGTGTAAAAAGTAATAAGAGGGCTGGGGATTTAGCTTAGCAGCATGAGTGACTGTCTGGCAAGTGGGAGGTTGTGAGTTCAATCCCTGGTCCAAAAAAAAAAGTAGTAAGAAATGTAGGAGTAATAAAACCTGAAATGTATAATTGCTATTGTAAAAAAGAGAGGAAAAGAAAGTGCTCTAAAGGATATAACTGCATGTATGTTTAAGTGTGTAATTTTGATGACCATATTACTAAGTTTTTTTAGATCATTGACCAGACCTGTTTGCAGTCTCACTGTTTGAATGTTTACTTTGTATGCTTTAATGTTGTAACTTGAACAACTATTTCCAATATGACAGTATGTAATTTATCAACTATTTATTTCTTAGTGTTTTATTTCTTTTTTTCCTTTGGAATTCTGGTTTTTTGCTACCCTTTTTTCTGTTTTGCTTTTTCTTCTCTTTAAATAAAATTTTTCAAAAAGAAACAAAAAAGAAAGAAAGAAGAAAGAAAGAGGAAGGAAGGAAGGAAGGAAGGAAGGAAGGAAGGAAGGAAGAGAAAGAGAGAGTGAGAGAGAGAAAGAAAGAAAGAAAGAAAGAAAGAAAGAAAGAAAGAAAGAAAGAAAGAAAGAAAAGCCTGGTATAGCCTGGCATACTGGCACATGCCTGCAATCCCAGCATTCAGGAGGCTGAATCAGGAAGATCACTGAGTCCAAGGCCAGCCTGGTCTATGAAGTGAGTTTAAAACCTGCCTATACTATATAGCAAACCCTGTCTCAAAGAGACAAAAAAAAGAACAAATAGGAAACAAAATAAATAATAAAATACCAGACTTAAACTCATATACCAATAATAAGCAGATTGTATTTTTAAAAAGCATCACCAAAGCCAGGCATGGTGACCCATGCCTGTAATCTCAGCACACTGTGAGTCTTAGGCAAAAGGATAGCAACTTCAAAGCCAGGCTGGGCAATTTAAAGACTTGTGAAAATCTTGTTTCACCCAGGTGTGGTGGCACAAACCTGCAATCCCAGCACTCAGGAGGCTGAGTCACGAGAATCATTGCAAGTTTGAGACCAGCCTGTGCTACAAAGTGAGCTCAATGCTAGCCTGAACTGCATATGAGACCCTGTCTCAAAAAGGCAGAAAAAAGATCTTGTTTCATAATAAAAATAAGGGCTAGGAATGTAGCTCAGTACAAAGTCTCTTGAGTCAATCCTCAGTACTGGGGTGGGTGGAAAGCACGACCCAATCATATGTTGTCTACAGGAAACTTACCTCAAACATAGCAACATAAATGAAAACTACAAGTAAGAAAAACAATATAGCATACAAAGTTAAGAACGGAGAAGTAGCCACACTTGTAATCCAAGCATTTGGGAGGCTGAGGCAGAAAGATCCCAAGTTTAAGCCTAGCCAATTTGGCAACTTAGTGAGACCATATCTCCAAAAATAGAACTGGGGATGTAGCCCAGTGCAAAGATGCCAGATCCAATCCCCAGTATGGCAAAAAGAAAGAAAGGAAGGAAGGAAAAAAGTTTGGAATATACTTCTTTAGTAGAGCTCTAGGCTACTATGTATAATGTGGTTTCAACCCACAGCCCCACAAAAAAATCGAGGAAAAGAAAAGCAAAATAGACTCAAACCAACCAGAGAGAATGACAAAGATAGGAGCAGAAATCAATGAAATTGAAGAAGAAAAACAAGAACAAATCAATTAAACTAAAAGGTGCTTCTTCAGAAAAAAATTCAATGACATTGACAAACTTTTAGCAAGACTGACAGAAATAAAGGGGGAGAAAACATGCATTACCAAAACCAGAGCCTACAACCATTGAAGCATTAGTAAGAAAATCCTTACTACAAACAACGCTGTGTTCATAAATTCAACAATTCAAAAGAAATGGGCCAATTCTTCAGAACCCACAAACAGCCAAAATGAAATAATCTAAATAATCCTGTAATCATTAAAGAAATGTGATTTGGATAATTAAAGAGCTCCTGCAAAAGAAATTTCTGGATAAGTCTATAAATATTTAAAGGAGGATTAACACAAATTTTACACAAAACAAAAGAAGAGATCACTTCCCAAGTATTACCCTAATACCAAAACCAAGCAAAGACAACATAAAAGAAGAAAACTGTAGACCAGTATGTTTTATGAATTTAGATATAAAAATTCTAGACAAAAATTTAGCCAATTCAAATTGGGCATGGTAGTGCACATCCTTAATCCTAGCACTCAGGAAGCTGAGGCAGGAAAATCATTGCGAGTTCTAGGCCAGCTTGGCCTACCTAGTGAATTTAAGGGCTATCTAAACTACACACAAAGACCTTATCTTAAAAAAAAAAACCCAAACACATACACAGACACACAGACATAGATACACACATACACATGGGCTGGAAATGTAACTCGGTGCAAAAGACTGGGTTCAATCACCAGTATAAAAAATTATAAATGAAGACAAGCTATAGACTGGAAGAAAATATTTGCAAATCACATGTTTAACAAGGGACTAAAACATCACATATGCAAAGAATTCTCCAAACTCAACAGTAGAAACCATACAATCTAACTAGGAAATGGGCAAAAAACATGCACAGAAATTTCATTGAGAGGATATACAGATGGTGAAGAAGTACATGAAAAGATGACCAATATCACTTAACCATTAAGGAAGTATCAAAACTACAAAGCTAAGCGTGGTGGCCCACACCTTTAATTCTAGCACACAGGAGGCTAAGGCAAGAGGATTGTTGTGAGTTTGAGACCCGCCTGGGTTACAAAGTGAGCTCAAGACCAGCCTGAACTGCATAGTGAGACCCTGTCTGAAAAAAAAATTAAAACTACAGATTTAAACTGGCTATAGATTTGTTTAGATTGGTTATAGATCTGATATAAAAAGATACATGATGTTATGTGCATGTAACTCTCCTTATTAAAAAGCAATTTTTAAAAATAACTATAGTGATGCCTGTGTGTGGTGGCACATGCCCATGATCACAGCACTCAGAAGGTTGAGGCAGGAAGATCACTGCAAGTTTGAGGCCAGCCTGGGCTACATAGAGTTTAAGGCCAGCCTGAGTTATATACCAAGACCTTGCCTCAAAAAACCAAAATACAAAACACAAAATGAAGGGGAAAAAAGCTACAATGAGAGGACTATAGATGTTGTTCAGTGGCATGGCATGTGCTTTATATGTGTGAGGCCTTGAATTCAATCTCCAGCACTACAAAAAATCTAAAATGGCAACAAGAAAAACATAGAATATGTTTGCTTTGGCAGTATATATACTAACACACACACACACAAGGTATCGCTGCACACATTGGAATGACTCAAATGGAAAAACAGTAACAACATAAAATGCTGCCCAAAATGTACTGAATCACTCATATGTCACTGGTAGGAATGTAAAAAGATTCAGCCACTGCATCATGGTATATGGCTGTAATTTATAAAACTAAATTCTATATGTTCTTGCCATACAAACCAGCAACTGCACTCAGAGTGGGAATTTATGTCCATGCAAAAACCTGTACACAAATATCCCTAGCGTGCTTTTGTTGTTGTTGTTTGTTTGAGACAGCCTTGTTATATACACCAGGCTGGCCTCAGCCTCCTGAGTATTAGAATTACAAACGTGCACCACTGTCTTAGTTACTTTTTTCATTGCTGAGACAAAATACCCAATACCCAAAGTTAAAGGAGGAAAAGTTATTTGGCTCACAGTTTATAGAGGTTTCAGTCTATAGTTGGCTGGTTCTGAGGCAGGATTGCATATGGCAGAGGGGCATTGCAGAGGAGAAACAGTTCATTGCAGGCAAAGAAAACAAAAGTAACAAGGACAGTAGGGAAGAAACTCTTTCTTTCCTTTATGTTTTATGCCCCAGGACAAGTGTAAAATTCACCTATCATCCTAGCCAGAACTATGGCAAACAAATCAGTGGACTAATTTAGTAATCACACACCCTTGATCCCAGCACCACACACTCTAGATCCAGCCACCTTTGAAAAGCCTGTCCCAATAACTGCATGAGGGTTTGAGAGACATCTAGACATGACCATAATAACCACCATGCTTGTCTGTTCCTAATATCTTTATTTCTGAAAGCACAAAACTGGAAGCCACCCAGATATTGCCCCATGCGTTGAGTGAAGTGGTATGTCTGTATTATGGAATACTGTTCAGTAATGAAAAAGAATGAACAACTTGGATAAACATCAAGAAATTTATGCCACATGAAAAACAGCCAAATATCTAATGGAGACATATATTTCATTTACATAACATCTGTGAAATAGCATAATTACAGAAATGAAAAACAAATGACTGGAGGCTAAACCGTTAGCCCAGATGAGCCCTAGAATTCAACAATTTTCCCAACTAGTATGCTCTACCACAACCAGTGTGAGTTTGAGTAAGTTGCTAAACCTCTCCAAGCCTTCATTCCCTCATGCATAAAGTAGTGCTCACCCATTTATTCAGTTGATCAGTCAAACATTTAGTTCTGGGTGCTAAACACAATGAACAAGACAAATAAAATTTTTGCTCTCAGAAAGCTGAAATGTTAGTGGATACGAGAAGCAATAAACAAACAACATTATATGAGCAGAGATTTTATAATAGGGAAAAATAAAGCAAAGTGAGGTAAGAGAGAGAGCACAATACTAAGAATTGTAGTAAGTGTTCAAAACTTAGTGTTGCTGCTACACATCATTAGTAATTTTCACCACAATAGTGCTATTTTTAAAGGTTTAAACCAGGCAAGGTGGCACACACCCACAATCCCAGCATTTGGAAGACTTAGACAGGAGAATCACGTGAATTCAAGGCTGGCCTGGCCTACCTAGCTAAACCCTGACTCAAAAAACAAAAACAAAAGCAAAAACAAAAGGTTTAAGTGCTGGTGGGGTGAAGGAAATGAATACTTTCACACACTGTTGGCAGAAGTACAATTTTACATAGAGTCTTTGGAGATGAATCTGTCAGCTCTTTTATTCATTCATTCATTTCCCAAACCAGTGTAGTTCCAGTGTAGCTGCAGTGTAGACTCAAGAAATCTTTCCACTTCAGCCTCGGAGTGCTTGGATTTGCATGCATGCACCAAAAGGCCAGTCTGTGCAAGCCTTTTAAAATCACAAATACCTATACTCTATGACCCAGCAGCCTTGCCCTTGACTAGTGATGTGAACATTGACAAGTTGATTAACCTCTTTGTGCTTTGCTTCCCTCACTTGTACTAAAGGCTGAAAATACAGCATTAGGCCAGATGTGGTAGAACATGGCTGTCATCCCAGCACTCTGGGAGGCTGAGGCAGTAGGGCTAAAAGTTTGAGCCCAGCCTGGGAAACTTAGTGACTTTGCAAGACTTTACCTTAAAACTTTAAAAAGGAAGTGGATGCCCAGGGCTGGAGATGTAGCTCAGTGCAAAGGCCCTGATACAATTCCCAGAGCCATCAAAAAAAGTTATATATATATATATATATATATATATATATATATTAGCACTTAACAATATATTATACATATATGTTATTTAAATTCCATTTCTCAGTATCTACCTAGAAAAAGACTTTTACATGCACACTAAAAGCTAGTTCAGGGATGCTCGGCACTGCTTGTAACAGTGGAAAAGTCAAAATAGTTGAAACATACATCAATAAAGAAAGAGTGACAAAAATAAGTTAGAGAAGTGCCATGTAACACTAAGAAACACTTAGCAGAATGAGGAAAATCTCTAGAAGCTGATGTGGAAAGAGGTGCCATGTAACAAAAAGTCTGGGGCCAGGGATGTAGCTCAGACGCACAGCGCCTGCCTGTCAGCCGCAAGGTTTTGAGTTCAAACCCCGGTACCAAAAAAAAAAAGCCTTTTTCATAATGTATTAAGCAGCTTTCTCATGGTGGAGACTCAGTACCCAGCACCCACAATTTAAAGGGGTTGAGGATTAACTGGACTCACAGATTTTGCAGCTCCAGTCCATGGTATGCGGGCTCCAATCCAGGAACTACATGTTGCAAAGGTGTAGCTGCAACAAAACTACTTCAGGTGAAGCCTCTGGAAGAAGAGAGTGAGGGTTTTTCCTGAGTGGAGGGGTGAGGGGCCAGACATCAACCCCAACACTGTACTTCCACAAACCACTCAGGTGTAGCTAGAAGTGTGTTCCACCAGTCCCCAGGCAGATCCCAAAACCTGTGAAGCTGAAACTCCAACCTAACCCCAACACAGCATAATAACACATAGAGCACAGTGTTATATAAGTAAAACAAAATGTTCAACATTTTATATATGGATACATATAAGTATACCCATGTATATAAAGACATGTGGATCAAGAACGGGGGTACATGCCTGTAATCTCAGCACTTGAGAAGCAGAGGCAGGAGGATCACTGGGAGCTTGAGGCCAGCCCTGGTACATAGTGAATTCAAGGCCAACCTGAACTGTGTAGCAAGACCTCTCAAAAAGCCAATAAAATAAGATAAAATTAAATTAAATTAAAAAGACATATGTAAAGATTCACACTGAATCTGTTGCTAGAGTTGTTACCTGGTAGGAGTGGGAAGAGTAGACAGGATTGAATGTGAAAATAATCAAAATTATTTTATTCCTCCATAACAGGGATTGAAGCCAGGGCCTTCACACTGAGCTTCATCTCTAGCCCCTTCTTATTTTTTATTTTGATACAGTCTCTGTTAATTGCCCAGGTTAGGGTCAAACTCAATATTCTCCTGCCTTAGCCTCCTAGAGTGCTGGAATTACATGTTTGCCCCACTGTACCTGGCTTCAAACATGATTTTATATTTTATAGGAATACATTTATCTATGGCTTACATGATTATTAAGAGTTGTTTTATTTTGTTTGAGATGGGGTCTTGCTATTGCCTAGGCTGGTCTCAAATTCCTGGGCTTAAGTGATCCTCCTATCTGAGCCTCATGAATAGCTGAGAGTAGGGATGTGCAACACTGCTCCCAGCTGGATCTTTAAAATTTATTAAGACACTAGTGGAACTAGAGATGTGGTTCAGTAGCAAAGGATTTGCCCATCATGGGCTAGGGCCTGGTTTTCATCCCCAGCATCATAAAAAAGAAATGAAGCATCCAGGAGAAAACCATCTTTTTAAGAAGTGATTCATTCTGAAATAACTACATCATGCATAAATTAAAAATGGTATTCTATTGATACCTTGCATTATATTCAAAAAGTAACACAAAAATGAATCACAGAAACAAAGAAGCTGGGTGTGATGGTGCACATTTGTAATCCCAGCACCCAGGATGCTGAGGCATGAGGATCACTGTGAGTTTAATGCCAGCCTTGGCTACACAGTGAGGTGCAGGCCAGCCTAAACTTCATAGTGAGACCCTGTCTCAAGAAGCAAAACAAAACAAAAATTTTACAGTCAGGCATGATGGTACATGCTTACCTATAATTCAGTTTACCATGGAGGCCAAGGCAGAAGGATGAAAAGTTTGAGATCAGCCTGGGCAATTTAATGAGATCCTGTCTCAAAAAAATAAAATAAAATAAAAAAAGACTAAGTATAGTGGCCCACTCTTGTAGTCTCAGCACTTGGGAAACTGAGGCAGGAGGATCATTGTGAGTTTGAGGCCAGCCTGGTCTACATAGTGAATTAAAGGCCAGGCTGAACTACATAACAAGACTTTGTTTCAGAAAGGAAGGAAGAAAGGAAGAAAGAAGAAAGAAAGAGAGAGAGAGAGAGAAAGAAACAAAGAAAGAAAGAAAGAAAGAAAGAAAGAAAGAAAGAAAGAAAGGAAGGAAGGAAGAAAGAAAGAAAGAAAGAAAGAAAGAAAGAAAGAAAGAAAGAAAGAAGAAAGAAAGAAAGAAAGAAAGAAAGAAAGAAAGAAAGAAAGAAAGGAAGGAAGAAAGAGCTTAGGGGTATAGCTCAATGGAAGAATGTTTACCTATCATGCTTGAGACCCTGGGTTTCATCCCAAGTATCACATGCACACACACAAAAAATTATTTCATTAAAATGTAAAACTTTTGTACAGCAAAGGATTTAAGAGGATATGAAGAAAACCTACAGAATGCAAGAAAATATTTCAAATAATATATCTGATAAATGACTAATAACCATGTCTGTAATATATAATGAACACCTCAAACTCAACAACAAAAAATAACAAGGAAATTCCAAAATGGATAAAGTATAAATATCCTTCTGAAAAAGATATGATTCTAAAATGATCAGACAAGCATGATGACACACACCTATAATCCCAGAACTCTGGTAGGCTGAGGCAAAAAGATCACAAATTCTATCCCATCCCAGGCAAGTTAGAAATTTAGTAACACCTTGTCTCAAAATAAAAAATAAAAAATGGCTGGGCATGTATCTCAGTGCAAAGGTTCTGGATTCAATCCTGAGGAGAAAAAAGACAAAATGATGGGTCAATTAACATGAAAAGATGTTCAAAATCACTCATCAGGGAGTTGCAAATTCAAACCACATTGAGCTATCCCTTTAGACTCCTCAGTATGACAATTATAAAACAAAAAAAAATGGAAAATAAGAAGTGCCAGAGAGGCCAGGGGGAAATTTGGAACACTTGAGCATCACTGGTGGGAACGTCAAACAATACAGTCACTGTGGAAAACAGTTTACTGGTTCTTCAGAAAGTGAGGCATAAAATTCCCATATGCTCCAGCCATTCCACTTGCAGGTATCTATCCAAAAGAAATGACAGCCAGGACTCACACAGATACCAGTGTTCTTAGCATCACTATTCACAATAGCCAAAAGGCAAAAAACAGCCCAAGTGTCAGTCAACAGATAAATGAGTAAACAAAATATGGAACACACATATCATGGAAACCTTCTTTAGATCTAAAAAGGAGTATATTCTGACACATTACAACATAAATGAACCTGTGAAGCTTTATGCTAAGCGAAGCAAGCCAAACACAAAAGGACAAACATTAAATATTCCATCTATAGGAGACACTTAGAAAAGGAAGATTCATAGAGACAGAAAGTAAAGCATTGGTTACCAGTGGCCAAGAAAAGGGTAAAAATGAAGTGTTATTGTTGATGGAGACAGAGTTCCCATTTGTGAATATAAAAAAATTCTGGAAATGGATAGAGTGACAGTTGCACAATATTATGAATGTATGTGTCACTTCTATTTAAGAACAAAGAAAGAAGAAGGCCTGGTGTGACAGTATACTCCTGTAATCCAAACTACTTGGGAAGATGAAGCAGGAGGATCAAAAGTTCAAAAGTAGCTGGGCATGGTGTGCATGCCTATAATCCTAGCACTGAGGCTGAGGCAGGAGGATGAATGTGAGTTCAAGTTCAGCTTGAACTATATAGTGAAACCCCATTCAAAACAAAGCTGGACATAGTGTCCATACCCGAAATCCCAGAACTTGGGAGGCTAAAACAAGAAAATCACTGTGTGTTCAAGTTCAGCCTGGGCTGCATAGTGAGACTGCCTCAAAAGAAAAAAAGGAAAAATGGTAAATTTTATGTTATGCATATTTTACCACAAGAAAAAAAGTGTTTTAAAAAAGAAACTGACATGGGCCAGGGGTTTAGCTCTGCAACATAAGTGCCTGCTTGGCAAATGTGAGTTCGTGAGTTCAATCCCTGGTATCAAAAAAAAAAAAAAGAAAGAAACCGACAGCTGGGCATGGTGGTGCACACCTATACTAACAATACTCAGGAGACTGAAGCAGGAGAATCTTTGTGAGTTTGAGATCAACCTGGGCTACAAAGTGAGTTCAATGCCAGCCTGAACTGCATAGTGAGACCCTGTCTCAAAAAGACGAAAGAAAGAAAGAAAGAAAGAAAGAGAAAGAAAGAAAGAAAGAAAGAAAGAAAGAAAGAAAGAAAGAAAGTGATTGTTATAGCTTATATTGGGATGTCCTCTTACAACCTCATATGCTCATATGTAGGAAGCAATTCTCCCAAAGTCATTCTGAAAGCAAGCATTCTTAATCTGATACCAAAACCAGAGAAAGAGCCAAGCAAAAAAAGACCTACAGGCTAATCTCCCTAATGAACATCGATGCAAAAATTCTCAGTAAGATACTGGTGATCCCGCCCGCGGATCAGTCCGTGGGTCTCACCTGGAGGGGAAAAACGGGGAGGGGGGACATGGGCAAGAGGAGAGAGGGACGGAGACAAGTTGAGGGATTCCAATCAAGTCTCGTTTATTGAAAAAGTATCCCTGGCTTATAAAGAAGCAGAGGCGGGAAGTCATCAAGCACGGATAGGTCGCTGTCATATCCTGGGTCGGGCGGGAGAGGATTATGGGAAATGTAGGCTGACGCACCGGATGCCCACAGGAGGGAGAGACGGAGTGGCAGCCGTGAAGCTATCACGCCGCTCCCTACATACTGGCAAACACAATGAAGCAAATCATCAAGAAGTTTATACACCAGGACCAAGTGGGATTCATTCAAGGTATGCAGGTTTGGTTCAACATACACAAATCAATAAATGTAATCCACCATATCATAGAGCCAAGGACAAAAACCACATGATCATCTCAATAGACACAGAAAAAGCATTTGACAAAGTCCAACACCCACTCATGATAAGCATCCTACAAAAATTGGAACAGAAACTCTTTATCTCAATCTGATAGAAGCCATCTATGACAAACCAACAGCCAACATCATACTAAATGAACAAAAACTGAAATCTTTCTCTCTAAAATCATGAACAAGACAAGGATGTCCAGTCTCCACTCTTATTCAACATAGTCTTTAAATCTTAGCCAAAGCAATTAGACAAGAGAAAAAAATAAGGATAGGGAAAAAATAAGTTAAAATATTATTTGTGGATGACATGATACTCTACATAGAAGATTCCAAAAACTCTGCCAAAAGACTCCTAGCATTAATAACCAAATTCAATAGTGTAGCTAGGGTCTGGGGATTTAGCTCAGCAACATAAGCATCTGTCTTGAAAGTGTGCAGTTGTGAGTTTAATCCCCACTACCAAAAATATATATATTTATAGTGTAGCTGGATACAAAATCAGCACTCAAAAATCAATAGCAGCCATGCATAGTGGTGCATACCTGTAATCCTGGACTTGGGAGGCTGAGGCAGGAGGACAGCTTGAGTTCAAATCTATCTTGGGGTACATAGTGAGTTTAAGACCACCCTGAATGACAGAGTGAGTCCCTGTCTCAAAAAGAAAAAAAATCCATTGCATTCTTGTACACACAGACTAAACTCACTGAGAGAAATTAGTGAAACCATACCCTTCACAATAGCATCAAGAGAAATGAAATATTTAGGAATCAATCTAGCAAAGGAAGTAAAAACTTTACCTTGATAACTACAGTACTCTGAAAAAGGAGATCAAAGAGGATGTTAGAAAATGGAAACATCCCTTGTTCTCGAATAGGCAAAACCAATATAGTGAAAATGGCCATATTTTCAAAACTCTTACACAGATTTAATGCAATCCCCATGAAAAGATCAATAGGATACCTCAAAGAACTAGAGAAAGTCTTAAAATGGATAGAGAACCAGAGAAAACCTAAAATAATAAAAGCAATTCTGGGCAACAAAGGCAAGACAGGGGATATCATAATCCCTGACATGAAATTATACTACACAGCTACCATGATAAAAACAGCATGGATGAGCAAAACAAACACAAGAATGAATGGAACAGAATAGAAGATGGATAAACAACTCTAAACACACTCAGGTACTTATCTTCAACAAAAGGTCCAAATGCCTTCACTGGAAGAAAGATAGTTTCTTTAATAAATGTTGCTGTGAGAACTGGCATTCCACATGCCAAAGATTAAACCTAAACCCATATCTCATACCATGCAGTACATTAAAATTAAAATAGATTAAAAATCTAAATATTAATCTGGCAATCTTCTATGTAGAGTATAATGTCATCCACAAATAATATTTTAATTTATTTTTCCCTATCATTTTTTTTCTCTTGTCAAATATTAATACTTAATCTGCTGGAAAATAGAATAGGAACAACTTTTGAAGATGTAGGTGTAGGCAAAGACTTTATGAATGAAACTCTGACCTCTAGGAAATATTACAAAGAAACAACATTTGGGATCACATCATAATAAAAAGCTTTTGCTTGACAAAAGAAACCACCAACAGAGTGAAGAGACAGCCCATAGTGTGGGAAAAATTTTACCACATATTTCTCAGACAAAAGATTAATATTAGGCTATATAAAGAAATCAAAAAATTAGACCCTCCAAATTTAAAGACTCAATCCAAAATGGTCATCTGAAATTAATACACAATTCTCAGATACAGAAGTACAAACAGCACATAAATATATGGAAAAAATATTTAACATCACTCACTGGTCATTCAAGAAATGCAAGTTAAAACCACACTGAGATTCCATCCTACTCCAGAAAGAATGGTTATCATCAAGAAAACCAATAAAAAATGCTGGCGGGGTTGTGGGGAAAAGGAACTTTCTTCTCTGTTGATGAGCCTGTGAGGTGGTACAACCACTATCAATATGGAGATTCTTCAAAAAACCAAAACTAGAAGTTCCATTTTATCCTGATATTCCTCTTCTAGGTATCTTCTCAAAAGACTTAAAAAGTATCATACTGCAGTGATATATGCACATCCATGTTTATAGCAGCACAATTCATAACAGCTAAATCTTGGAAGCAGCCTGTATGCACATCAAAAAAAAAGAATGAAAGGAAAACAATAAAAAAGAAAGGGAAACCAGGAGGATTGAACAGCACACATTTCCCCTCCAGAGCCAGGAACCAATGCTCCGCAAAGTGAACTGCAGCCATTCTCAGCAATTAGGTCCCAAGCTCCTCCGATAACAGCTGAGTTCATATCAGGGAAGCCAGCATGACAAGCTCCTCCAGGAGAATCAACAGCTCCAAACAACGGCACTACTCTTCCTCTTCTCATCTCCTTTTTAGGCTGGCAAAAATCCTCAGATGGGCCATGTATACTCAGCACCATACTGATTCAGTTCAGCTAGTGTTATAAATTGACCATCAATTTTCAATCCACCACAGAGACCCTGTCTCAAAAAAAAAGTCCATACCTTAAATCATATCTGGATTACTTACAATACTTAATATAGTGTAAATGCTAAGTAAATAGTTGTTATATTGCATTGTTTAGAAAATAATGACAAGGAGCCTCGTGTGGTGGCACTGGTTTATAATCCCGGCTCTTGGGAGGCTGAAGCAGAAAGATCAGAAATTCAAAGCCAGCCTGAGCAACTTAGTGACTTAATGAAACCCTGTCTCAAAAAAGAAAGAAAGAAAAAGAAAAAACCAAATAAATAACAAAAAATTAAATAAGATAGAGAAGCTGAGGATTGCAAGATGGCCAACTGAGTGATGGCACCATAAGAGAGCTTCTCTGAGAAAAAAAAATAAAAACAACTCAGACACTGTAATCTTGCAACATGGAGAAAGCCTGAGAAAAGGAGAGGAATTCTTACGACCCAGGAAGAAACTGAGGAAAAAGAAAACAGAGAAAAAAGAAAGAAAAAAGAAGCATGGACAGAGGGCTGGAGCTGGGTAAGCCCCAATCGCTGTACTGGCACGTCTTAAATTCAGGCGACTCTCAATCTAGCTGAGATCGCGGCCCTGCCAGATCGGGAGTTGGAGAGTTCCAGACACTCAGCTGGAGGAGGCACTGAAACAGGAAGTAGAAACAGCCAGTCGAGCTGCAGCAACTTTGGTGAGTGATGGCAACTGCTTTCCCCAAACTGGGAGGACTGGCTGGGTGACATTTTGGAGTTGGGCAGGGCCGGATTGAATCCAAACCCTAGGCAGCATCCACTGATGACTCCTAGTCCAAAGCAGATTGGTGGGATCTGCTCGGGCAGGGCCACACCCCTGGTTGAAACCCAATAGCCAGGGACGAGGCTTTTCTGGGCCAGTGGCATTCCCAGGAAATACACAAACTTGTTGAAGCATAATCTGGTTGACTGGCGTAGGGGAAGGACTCATCTCTCAGCGTGCAACTTGCAGATCCGCTGCGGATTGTAGGGCAGTACTTCCCCTAGCAAGTGCGTTGCAGAAAAACTGTAGGCAAAATGAAAGGCCCAGAGACCTCCACCACCAACCTGTCTGAAGGGGACCGAAAACATGACAAGACAGAGAAAGAGCAAAAGGTCCCCAACTGCAGAACCAGGGAAAGTAAGTCCAACAGAAGTAAATGCAGAGGCGGTTGAGAGCAGCAAACCTGTAATGTCAGAGACAGCCTCTTCGGAAATAAAGAAATACAAATGTGACCTCATCATTGAGTTTAAATCTGAATTCTAACTCAGGTGAAGCAAGATATAAGAAGATTAATAAAAGAAGTCCTGGGTAATCCTCAAGTAGGCAAAATGAAACAATAGAGGAACCCAGAGAAAGGAGAGAAGCCTTTGATGAAGAATATAAACAAAATCTAGAATATATGAAACAGATCCAAAGACAATATCAGGAAATTAAAAACTCCATTGAAACCTGGCAAAACCTTTGAACAGAAACTAAAGACAAACATTCAAAACTTGAAGATAGATTTTCAAAGTATGATCATGAAAGGAAGGATCTCTTAAAAACAACAAGGAACCACGAAGCAATGATATAAAGGCTAGAAGATAACAAGAGGATTTATAACCTAAGAATAAAATATGTGAATGAAGATGCAGCAACAAATACAAATGAAAAAAAATCTATTCACAGAAATACTTAAGGAAAACTTCCCAAACATAGGTAACAGAAGTGAAGTTCAGATAAATGAGGCATATAGAACTCCAGCCAGCTACAACCAAAACAGATCTACAACCAGACATATAATAATCAGGATCCCAGAAATCCATCACAAGAACAGAATATTAAAAGTGCTCAGAGAAAAGAAACAGATTATCTATAAAGGAAAACTCATCAAAATCAGACTTTTCAATGCAAACCATCAAATCAAGAAGAGCTTGGAGCAAAATATTCCAAGCCCTGAAAGAAAATAACCTCCAACCCAGAATGATGTACCCTGCAAAACTGTCTCTCAAAATTAATGTAGAGACAAGATATTTCTATGACAAAGAGGAACTGGGGGAGTTTGTGACCACCAATCCAACCCTGCAAAGAATACTGAAGGACATTCTAGAGAGAGAGAAGAAAACCACCAGCATTCCAGGAATAATGGCAGAAAGGCCTCAAAGAAAGGGGCAGACAGTGGAATGAAGGAGAAAAGTAAACAAATAACAACAGAAAAATAGCATGGCAGAGATAATGCAGAGAAGATTGGTTATATCACTGTTTTATCTTGACTGATTTTATTTGAATCTGGTATGCTTGAGAGTATCAAGTCTGAGAATAGGGGCAACTACTCTGAAGATGACAGGATTCAATAGGATCCCATTCTGGTTTGATTGTTAACTGTCTTTGAAGTCCTATAATGTCTCCAATGTTTAGATTTTATTAATAGTGTAAAGCAATGCTAAGTTTATATTATATTTGACAATATAGGCAATTTTATTGAAAATAACAAGAGACATCATAGTGACTACCGTAGATCACCTAGTGTTGTGTTTTTGTATGTTCTTTTCATTTCATGTTTCTCTAGGAATTTGTATTGCTGACTTATTTTGATTTTTTCTCCCTCTAATACAGAAAGGCTAGGTATATGTGTAGAGACTTATACATGTGTAGAACTTCTAAGTTGTTTATGAGAATGGATTATAGTTATTGTAAAGAAAAAAAGAGAATATTCTAAAGGATATAACTGCATGTATGTTTGAGTGTGTGGAATTAATAACCATGTTGCTAAAATTTTAGTTGGATGGATGAGCAAAACTGACTGCACTCTCACTGTTTGGATGTCCACTTTGTGGACTTTACTTTTGTAACCTGAACAACTGCATATAAGAGGAAAGTAGGTTATTATCAACTAGTGATTTTTTTTACTGGTTACTATTTTGGGTTTTTTTGTTTTGTTTTGTTTTTTAGATTTTGTATTGTTTCTACCCTCTTTCTGTTTTCAAATTTTTTCTTTAAACAATTTTAAAAAAGCAAGATGAGGAAAAAAAGTGCTCTAAAAGAGATAACTGTATGTATACTTAAGTGTGTATGATTGATAACCATGTTACTTAGTTTTTGTTGGATCAGTGAACAGAACTGTTTGCAGACTCACTGTTTGAATGTCCACTTTGTATGCTTTAATTTTTTAACTTGAACAACTACATCCAAGAAGACAATATGTGATGTATCAAAAAAAAAGGATAGAGAAGCTAAGGATTTAACTCAGTGGCATAAATACTTGCCTGGCAAGTGTGAGGTCATGAGTTCAGTCCCCAGTACAAAAAAAAAAGAAAGAGAGAGAATTGGGGATGTTGCTCAATGGCACAGCACTTACATAGTAACAAGATGAGTCCCTGGGTTTAATCCCCAGTATAACACACACATACACAAACACACACAAACACACATGAAGTTTCTGTGTTTTGAATAGAGATGCCATTTTTCAAAGAGGACATTGCAAAGAAGTCCCTTATGATATTCTAGAGTTATGGGGTTTATTCTTTTTTTTAATTTTTAGAGTTTTTTTTATGATGTGTTTAATTTACATCAGTGCAGACTTGAGTAGAAAGGATGGGACAGGCAGAGATGTGATGGAGTCAGTTTGTCTGGGAAACTTATCCAGCATACTTTTCTACATTACTTAATCCTGACCTAAAAGGAAAATAATTTTTTCATCCTGAGTTGCTGTGAGTTTTGTTAACGTTTGCATTGCTGGATTTATGGTTAAATGTAAAAGAGCTAGCATGTGAACTTTTTGAATTTTCATGTTGTCATGAATTTCTCTTTGTAAACTTTAGCCTCTAGTTAATTGTGTTAAATCCATTATGAGAATGTTATTTAAAATTGTATTATAATTGTGGCTTTCATTAATTATTCAGTACTGTAGTAGCAATGTATTATTTGTAAGAATTTGGTTATTTTTATGCTTACGTTCACTTAAAATCTGGCATTCTAGTCAGCAAAATGATGCAATAAAATTTTTAAAAATACAGATGCCATTTTTTCTTGAATATTTTCAATCCATGGTTAATTGATCCACAGTTGCAGAACCTGTAGATGTAGTGGTCCAGCTCTATTTGGGTTTGTGTTCCACAGCAGGGACTTGTGGTTCAAACAGTGAAGCCACTTGCTCAAGGTCACACTGAGTCAGATTCAAATTGTGCTTTTCCCACTGTGCATCCTTGGTTCCCTTCAATGTGAGATAAGTAAGAGAAATTACTCTTAGTTAGTTTTCTCATTGCTGAGACAACATACCCAACACTCAAGGTTAAAGGAGGAAAGGTTTATTTGGCTCAGTTTGTAGAGCCACAGTCTGTAATTGGCTGAGAGGCAGAGAGGCATGGCAGAGGGCATGGCAGAGGGGCATCACAGAGGAGAAACAGTTCATGGCAGGTAGAAGTCAGCAAGATAGTAAATATGCAGCAGGAGTGACCACAACAGCACTCTTTCTGTCTCTTATATTCTATCCAGGTTACACATCCTTAGGGAAAATCACACTTACACCCAGGGTGGGCCTTCCCATTTTCCACAACCAGAACTATGTCAAACCAATCAACAGACTAATTTAGTAATCACACACCCTTGATACCAGGATCACACTCTCTAGATCCAGCCACCTCTGAAAACCTATCTATGACTGCATGAAGCTTTGGGGTAACATCTGCATACAAACCATAACAAAGACTGTGTTGTTTCATTGACTGTTGTAAACTGATCAGGGAATACAAGATGAGAGGTTACCTAGGGGTATAGTTCAGTGGCAGAGTGAGTGTTTAGCACATACAAGAGCTGTGTCCAATCCTCAGCACCAAAATAAATAAATAAATAAATAAATAAATAAATAAATAAATATGTGAAAAAAAAGTGGTGCATGCCTGTAATTTCAGCACTCATGAGGCTGAGGCAAGAGGATCACTGTGAGTTTGAGGTCAGTCTAGATTATTTAGTGAGATCAAGGCCAGCCTGAACTACAAAGTGAGACCCTGTCTTAAAGCAAAAAAATGGATAGAGAGTCAAAGAAAGAGAGAAGATGAGGACTGAAGGGTTTGGATAGTCCACCCATAGCATGTCTTGCTACAGTGAATTACTCAAACACATCCCTTTGCCCTGGTATGCTGTGACAGGGTGCTGGGAAGTCTATGTCTCAGTTCTATCCCCACCATAGACTCATCTTCCTGCCAATGTTTTTATAAACATATCTACCTACTAAATGAGTACATACTAAAGAACTGCCTTAGTATGTTCTTACAAAACAACAGAGGAGAGAAATAATTCATTACATAGTAGTGAGAAAATTGATTAGCTAAAATTTTGGCAGAAAAGTAGCATTCTTTTATATTTATCTCCTTATTCTATTTATCTTTATCAGTCCCAAGTTGATGAGAAATTAAATAAATGTTATTGAATAATATTGAGTATCTAGTAGGTCTTTGAGCTTATGGTAGGTGGCTTTCTAACTTTGGAAGTGACAAGGAGAAATCACAAGAGAAATGATCAACAGATTTGACAATATAACCAGACTGGGACAACTGTAGTGCCAGTAAACCATAGTAAAATTGCAAAGATTCTCTGAGGAAGGTTTTTGGAAATACACATATGCTTCTGGAAAAAGTACCATAGTCTGTAGCACAATGCTCCCTTTTTGATGATCACTGCTAGCCATTTCTATGGACTGACCATGGATGCACCAATGCTCCTGAATCCATGCCTCCATCCCAGATCACAGACTTAAGCTCAGAACTGTGTCTATAAGCTATCTCCAGGCTGACATCCCCCATCCTAGATCTCAGCCTAACCTCCTCCTGTACTCCCCACACATCCTCCTCTGCCTCCTCCTGTTGCCAGTGAATGAACCACTGAGTCCTGAACCAGAAACCTGGCAGTTACCCTAAATATTTTCTTGCCCCCTCACCCCTGCACATTCATCATTTTGGAGACAGATTCTGCCAATTCTCTATCTAGGATGTCTACTGAATCTCCCCCTCCTCCCAAGCCCCACAGTCACAGGTATGGCTTTCACACTCCTGTACTTTCTTAGACTGTTGAAATATCCCTGACCCACCTCCTCTAAGCCACTCACAGTTTCTCTGAAATGTTTCATAGGCAGCAGGAGTTATCTTTCTGAAGCAGAAAGCTGATCCTGTCCTCCTTAAAAGTTTTCTCACTTCTGCTGGGCCCGCCTTTCCACTGGGAAAATTGCAGAAGCGCACCCCAGGCTTAAAACTGACCCAGAATGCTTCTACTGGGCCCAACCTTCCAGCAGGAACATCAGGCAATAAGACCATGCCCTGCATTGGAGACCACACCAAGGCACACAGGGATGGGGCCCTACCTGGGCCATGCCCAGTGAACTCCAAGCAGTGAACAGGACCAGGAACCCAGCCTTGGGCCCTGACCACACACTCTGGCAGAATCCCAGCACACGGAAAATACTTGGAACTTCACTCCCAGGTGGTGAACCTTGGACTACAGTGGATTAACTGTGTCAGTGTGGTGAGTATGCCCCTAAAATAGAGGTGTATAGTGGGTAAATAGGGCCAGTAGTAAAGCCCTCTCCAACTAAATGTTACACCTTGCTGAGTCTGAAAAGAGGGTGGGTGACTCCCTTTTACACACAGAAAACACCAGGCAGAATGAAAATGGCAAAATGAAAAAACAAAATGCAATCTCAAACATCTAGGTCAGGAACAAGTACAGGAGACATTGAAATAGAGAACCGCAAAAGTAACACACTGGAAATCTCTGAAAAGATAGCAAGTGAAATAAAAAAAACAACTCCATGAGGATATAGAGGAAATCAAATTAGAAGTACTCTCCCATGTAAAGTTAGAAATAACAATCTTAATAAAGCAGTTGCTGAGCACACTTAAAGAAGAAATAGAGAAAAAAAGTACAGGATCATGGGAAACTAATTGAAACCTTGAATGAACAAAATAGAAAACAAGCTGAATTCATGAAACAAACTCAAACAGACATCCAAGAAACAAAAAATTCTATTCAAAGCATGCAAAAAACATTTCAATGAAGCTGAGGATAGGATTTTGGAACTTGAGGACAGGATCGCAATTAATGATCATGAAAGGATAGAACTTTCAAAAATAATGAAGCAGGATGAAGTGACAATCCAACAGCTTCATGATAATGCCAAGAGAAAAAATATAACATTAATAGGCATCAGTGAAGATGCAGGAGTCAATGCAAATGACATAGCCAAAATAGTCACAGAAGTAATACAATAAAATTTCCCAAACATGGGGAAAAAAGCTGATATGCAGATAAGTGACGCATATAGTACAACAAACAGTCACAATCAACATAAACCCACACCAAGACACATAATAATTAAGATCTCAGACATAGAGCACAAAAACAGAATACTGAGAAGACAAGATGGCTGATAAGTGAGCAATGAAATACAAAGCCTCCTGGGATAAACAACTCATTTGCCAGAATAAAACACCCTGGAGAGACCCAGACAGAGGGAGATGGATCCTCTTGACACAAGAAGAAATTAAAAGGTAAATAAGCCTGTCAAATACTCCGGGACTACAAATGAAACAGCTAAAAATTACAGGGCACAAAGTTTTGTCCGTGGCAGCCCACCAAGTATGCAAAGGCCTGAATCCATGCTGGCTGGCAGAGTTGCCCAAATGCATTCCTGCCACCACTCACAGGAAGCATAGCAGTGCTGAAGTCGGGGGTTGGTGAGCCCAACAGAGAGTGGACCCCATGAAGGGACCTTCATTAATCCATGGTCAGTGCTGTGAATAAGACCCCCTCCATGGGAAGGGCTTGACCAAATGGGAAACATGTTGGAATTGGGCAGGAGGAGCCTGCACTGGGAGCGACAGTGACTTCAGTTGTTTTCTCCCTCCCAAGAGCAGATTAATGGGATTTGCTTGGACTGGGCCACACCTTTGGCTGGGAACCAAATAAATTCCCTGTGCCTAGCAAGCACTAACTGGGTGAAGGCACCTGAAATTTGGCTGGCCTGGTGGGGAGGGACAGGCAAACATAGCTGCTGCTTACACCGCAGTGACAAGACCAGTCAGGACAGGGAAGAGTTCCCTTGCCAGAATGCTTCAAAGGATGCATGGCCAACAGGGAAGGGGGCTGGGACCTGCACTATAAACCGTGTGGAGGAAGCCAGGGACATGACAGGAGAGAGAGGCAGGGGGAGGCCCCCAGCCCAGAACCCTGAGAGCACTGATCCAGGAGAAGAAAAAACAAGGGAGACTAAGGGCACCAAACACACAACATCAGACATGGCTTCAATGGACATTAAGAGATATCTTCGGGACCTTGTAAAGGAGCTCAAAATTGAAATATTAAATCAGGTAAAGCAAGATATGACTAGATTAATAAAAGAAATGCTCTCAGGAAGCATCTCTCAGGAAGATACAGATGGAAGAAGGGAGGAATACAGAAAAAGGAAAGAAACATTCAAAAAATATAAAGAAAATATAGAATACATGAAGCAGATACAAAGAGACTACCAGGAAATTAAAAACTCCATTGAAAGCTGGCAAAATGCCATAGAAAAACTAAGGGTAGACTATCAAAACTTGAACACAAGTTTGCAATATGTGATCATGAAAGGAAAGATCTCTTAAAAACAACAAGGAAACAGGCAGTAACAATACAAAGGCTAGAAGATGACAAGAGAATCAACAACTTAAGAATATGAAACATGAATGAAGAAGCAGGAATACATACAGGAGAATTACAAAGGCTATTCACAGAAATAATTAAGGAAAACTTCCCAAGCATGGGAAAAGAAAATGACATTCAGTTGTGTGAGGCATACAGAACTCCAGCCACCTACAACCAAAACAGAGCTACACCCAGACATATAATAATCAAGATACTAGAAATTAAATATAAAAACAGAATATTAAAAGCTGTCAGAGAAAAGAAAAAGATTACCTATAAAGGTAAGCCCATCAGAACCATGGCTGACTTCTCGACACAGACCATCAGATCAAGAAGACGTTGGGGTGAAGTGTTCCAAGACCTGAAAGAAAATAACCTCCAGCCCAGATTGATGTACCCTGCAAAACTGTTACTAGAAATTAATGGAGAAACAAGATGCTTCCATGACAAAGAGGAACCGGGGGAGTTTGTGACCACCAATCCAACCCTACAGAGAATACTGAAGGACATTCTAGAGAGAAAGAAAAAAAAATACCAGGATTTTAGGAACAGTGGCAGAAAGGCTTCAATGAGTGGGGCAGGTAGTGGAATAAAACAGAAAACTACACAAACAAAGGCATAAAATAACATAGCAGAAATGAGGCAGAGAAGGGTAACTAGAATCTCTAACATAGATGGCCTTGATACACTATATTGTTAATAGTGGTTTAATTATTACCTGCCTTTGAAGTTTTATACTGTCTAAAATGTTTTATTTTTACTAATATTGTTATGTACTGATATATTCAATTATACTGCTATATTCATTTATGCCTGATGACATAGGCAATTCTATTGAAGATAATAAGAAACAACACAGCAATCATTGTAGATCACCTTGTACTGTGGTTATATATGACTTTTTGGTTTCATGTTTTTATAGTAATTTATTTTGTTTTGTCTTGCTAAGTTTTGTTTTTCCCTCTAATACAGAAAGGATAGAAATACATGTGGAGATTCATGCATGCATAGCTGTTTACACTCTCACTGTTTGACTATCTACTTTGCATGCTTTAACTTGAACAACTACTTCTAAGAGGACAATATGTAATTTATTAACTAGTGATTTATTTTTTATCTTTTTTTTAATTGTGTATTATTTCTAAACTTTATATGCTTTTGTTTCTCTTTAAATAAAAAAAAATATTACTAAAAGCTGTTAGAGAAAAGACCCAACTCAACTATCAAGGAAAGCCCATTAGAATCACAGATCACAGCAGACTTTTCAGCAGAAACTCTCAAGTCAAGGAGAACTTGGAGTGAGGTATTTCAAGCCCTGAAAGAAAACAACTTTCAACCCAGACTGATGTACCCAGTAAAACTGTCTTTCAAATTTAATGGAGAAACAAGATACTTCCATGACAAAGAACAAATGAAGAAATTCACATCCACCAAAACAACCCTAGAAAGAGTATTGAAAGACATACTAGACACATAAAAATAACCACAATCCCCAGAACAACAACAGAAAGAAACCACAAGATAGGACAAGCAATTAAACCAGGGGGAAAAGCAGAAAACAAACAACTGGAACATAACATGGCAAAGTGAAGCCAGTACATATCAGTGATACCCATAAATGTAAATGGCCTCAATTCACCTATCAAAAGAAACAGGTTGAAAGAATGGATCAAGAAACATAATCCTACAATATACTGTATACAAGAAACATATCAGACCCAAAAGGAAACTCACAGATTAAAAGTCAAAGGATGGAAAACAGTATTCCATGCAACAGGTACCCAGAGAAAAGCAGGGGTAACTATTCTACTTGCAGACAACGTGAATTTCAAAACTAAAATGATTAAAAGAGATAGAGAAGGTCACTACATACTTGTTAGTGGAAAAATTCAAGAGGAAGAACTAACAATTATAAATATATATGCACCAAATACAAGAGCACCCAACTATATAAGACAGATACTAAAGGACATGAAAAACCAAATACACAAGAACACAATTATAACAGGGAATCATAACAGCCAATTGTCAGAAAGAGATAGATCAACTAGACAAAAAGTCAGCAAAGAAATAACAGAACTAAACCATACCTGTGAGCAATTGAACTTAGCAGATGTTTACAGAGTGCTTCACCCAACCACATCAGAATGCACATTATTCTCAGCTGCACATAGGACATTCTCCAAAATAGATGATATATTATCCCATAAAACATTCTTAAGTAAATGCAAAGATATTGAAATCATACCATGCATACTATTTGACCATCGTGCACAGAAATTGAAAATTAATGGCAAAAGAAATAGCAAAACCTGCATAAATACATGGAAATTAAATAAAAACCTTCTGAACAACCAGTGGGCTACAGATGAAATTAAAGAAGAAATAAAGCAATACCTACAATTCAATGAAAATACAGAAGCAACATACTGTAACCTGTGGGATGCAATGAAATTGGTCTTAAGAGGGAAATATTAGCAATAAATTGTTATGTTAAAAAAACAGAAAGAGCACAATTAACCTAATGCTCCATCTAAAGCTTCCATAAAAAGAAGAGCAAGCTAAACCCAAAGCTCATAGAAGAGAGGAAATTGTAAAGATTAGTTCAGAAATCAATACAATTGAAACCAAAAAACAATACAAAGAATAAATGAATCAAAAAGCTGGTTTTTTGAGAGAATAAACAAAATTGACAAACATCTAGCTAACCTTATCAAGAAAACAAAGAACCAAAATTCACACAATAAGGACTGAAAAGGGGGAAATTACTACAGACCCCATGGAAATTTAAAAAATCATGAATACCTACTATGAAAATCTCTACTTACATAGAGTGGAAAACACAGAGGAAATGGACAGATTTCTAGAAACATATCAACTACCAAAGCTCAACCAAGAAGATACAGCAATTTTGAACAATCCAATATCAGCTATTGAAATAAAAAACATAATTAGAAACTTAACAACAAAGAAAAGCCCAGGTCCTGATGGATTCACAACTGAATTCTACAAGAAATTTAGAGAAGATTTGATGCCAATACTCCTTAAACTCTTCAATGTAATTGAAAAGAAAGCAATCCTCCCTAAATCATTCCTGGAGGCAAGTATTGCTCTGATACCAAAAGCAGAGAAAGATCCAACCAAAAAGGAGAAATATGGGCCAGTCTCACTAATGAACACTGATGCAAAGATTCTCAATAAAATACTGGCAAATAGAATGCAGCAAATCATCCAGAAGATTATACATCATGACCAAGTGGGGTTTAATCCCAGGAATGCAGGGATGGTTTAATACATGCAAATCAATAAATGTAATACACCACATCAACAGAGACAAAACCAAAAACCACATGGTCATCTCAATAGATGTAGAAAAAAGCTTTCAAAAAAGTCCAACACATGTTCATCATAAAAACCCTTCAGAAACTCAGAATACACGGTGTCTACCTCAACCTTATGAAGGTCATCTATGAAAAACCAACAGCCTATATTATACTAAATGGACAAAAACTGAAAGCTTTCACTTTAAAATCAGGAACAAGACAAAGAGGTCCGCTATCCTCACTCCTTTTCAATATAGTTCTGGAAACACTAGCCAGGGCAATCAGACAAGACAGAGAAATAAAAGAAATACAGAAGAAGTTAAATTGTCACTATTTGCAGATGACATGATACTCTATATAGAAGACCAGAAAAAACTCCATTAAAAGACTACTAGAGGTAATAAACAAATTCAGCAGTGTAGCTTGATACATAGTCAATGCTCAAAAATCAATAGCATTCCTGTACACAAACAAAAAACTCACCAAGAAAGAAATTATGGAAATATTACCCTTTACAATAACATCTAAAAAGTGAAATAATTCGGAATCAACGTAACTAAGAATGTAAAAGACCTATATGATGAAAATTATACTATGCTGAAAAAGGAGATTGAAGAGGATATCATAAAATGGAAGGATATTCCTTGCTCTTAGCTAGGAAGAACCAACATTGTGAAAATGGCCATACTCCCAAAACTGGTATACAGATTTAATGCAATCCCAATCAAAATACCATTGACATACCCCACATATCTAGATGAAACACTCCTAAAATTCACTTGAAGACAGAAGAAACTTAGAATAGCAAATGCAATTCTGGGCAACAAAGGCAAGACAGGAGGCATCTTAATTCCTGACTTGAAATTGTACTATAAAGCCACAGTATTAAAATCAGCATGTTACTGGCAAAGAAATAGACCTGAGGATCAATGGAACAGATTAGAAGATGCAAGCACAACTACAAAGACACTCAGCCACCTGGTGTTTGACAACAGAGCTAAACATGTTCACTGGAAGAAAGATAGCCTCTTTAATAAATGGTGTTGGAAAAATTAGCTCTCCACATGCCAACGACTGAAACTAGATCCATGCCTATCACCATGCACAAAACTAAAGTCTAATTAGATCAAAGACCTCAATAGTAAAACAGAAACACTAAATCTACTGGAAGACAAGGTAGGTAGAAGTCTTGGAGACATAGGGGTAGGCAGAGAATTCATGAACCAAACGCAAACTGCACGGGAAACACTTCAAAGAATCAACAAATGGGATCTCATATCATTGAAAAGTTTCTGCACTTAAAAAAATCACCAACAGAGTGCAAAGAAAACCCACAGAATGGGAAAGAATTTTAGCCAACAACCCCTCAGACAAAGGACTTGTGTCCAGAACATATAAAGAATTGAAAAACATCAAGCCCCCCAAATTCAAAGACGCTCTCCAAAAATGGGCATCTGAGATGAACACACAGTTCTCAGAGAAAGATATACAAATGGCAAATAAATACATGAAGAAATGTTCACCATCACTGGTCATTCAAGAAATGCAAGTTAAACAACATTGAGATTCCACCTTACTCCAGAAAGAATAGCTGCCGTCAAGAAATCAACTGATATCAAATGTTGGCCAGGCTGTGGAGGGAAAAAGAAACACTGCTCCACTGTTGATGGGAATGTAGACTGCTGCAACCACTATGGAAATCCATATGGAAAATTCTCAGAAGACTAGGATTGGAAGTTCCCTTCAATCCAGCTATTCCCCTCCTGGGTATTTTCACAGAAGAACTGAAATTTTCATATTACTGTGATATAAGTGCACTCATGTTCATAGCAGCACATTTGTAATAGCTAAATCTTGGAAACATTCAAGATGCCCATCAACTGCCGAGTGGATGAAAAAGATGTGGTATTTTTATACTAAGGAATATTACTCCACTATAAAAAAGGATGATCTTGTGGCCTTCATAGGTTAAAGGAGACAACTCGAGACTATCCTCACTGGTGAAATAAATAATAATCATATTTATAAATATTACATTGTGTCTCTGGTGTAAAAAGTAATAAGAGCTATAAGAGTAATAAAACCCAAAATGTGTAACTGCTATTGTAAAAAAGAGAAGAAAAGAAATGGCTCTAAGGGATATAACTGCATGTATGTTTGAGTGTGTAAAATAGATGACCATATTGTTGAATCTTTGTTGGATCTTTGAGCAGAACTGTTTGCAATCTCATTGTATGAATGTCTACTATGTATCCTTTAATGTTGTAACTTGAACATCTATATCCAAGATGACAATATGTAATTTATCAACTAGTGATTTCTTAGTGTTTTTTCTTTTTTTCTTTTAGAATTCCATATTGTTGCTATCATTTTTTCTGTTTTGCTTTTTTTCTCTTTAAATGAAATTTTAAAAATATGTAATTGCTATTGTAACAAAAAGAGGAAATAGGAAGTGGTATAAAAGATATAATTGCATGTATATTTAAGTGTGTAAGAGTGATAACCATATTTCTAAGTTCTTGTTGGATTGTTGAACAGATATGTTTGCAGTCTCACTGCTTGAATGTCTACTTTGTATGCTTTAATTTTGTGACTTGAACAACTATTTCTAGAAGGACAATATGTAATTTATCAACTAGTGATTTCTTACTGTTTACCTTTTTTTTGAAATTCTGTAATATGTCTACCCTTTTTGTTTTTTTCTCTTTAAATAAAAAAAAAAGTTTTTTCATTTAATGGCTCCCCATTGTCCACTTACAGGCCATTATCCAAAATCCTTAAGATTCAGTGGACCTTTGCATTCCAAATGGCTCCACCACCATCTTTTCTCTGAGGAGTTCTAGCTTTCCCTCCCTCCTGCCCAGCATGTTTCTCCTATTATAATGTGAGTTCCTTGAGACCAAGAACCAGATCTTCTGGTCTAAGTATATGGTTCTTTGGTAGAACACTTCCCTAGCATGTACCAAATGTAGGTTCAACTCCCAGTACTGAATATTTTAAAAGAAGTAGAACTTTATCATCTCAGGGTCACCAGTTCACAATAGATAGCATGACACAAAATAGGCACTTTAAAAATGCTAGTTTAAGATATAGATTTGTTCTAAGAAAATCATTCAATTGAAGGGAAAAGCTACAAAACAAAACTATTCACTGAAGAAATAATATTCATAATAAAGAAATACAAACTTGGCATGGTGGCACATGCCTATAATCCCATCACTCAGGAGGCTGAGGCAGGAGTATTGTTGTGAGTTCAAGACCAGCCTGGGCTACAAAGTGAGCTCAAGGCCCACCTGAACTGTATAACTAGACTTTGTCTCAAAAATACAAAAAGAAAAACAATTTGAGCTTTTCTTATCTAATAATGCAATGACCAGTGGAAATTGTTACTTCAACTGATTAAAATCACTTTAAAAATAAATAAAAAAATAAAGAAGTACAGGAAACTGGAAGTACAACCATAGGGAAACTATTAATTATGGCACATTCACTTAGAGGAATATGATGTAGCTATTAAAATAATAATTATGAAAATTATGTAAGGACTTGGAAAGTGCTTCTAATTCAATAAAAGCATAATGCAAAATGGTCTGTATGCTAGGACTAAAATTATGTAAAGGTATACATGCACACAAACTGATCAGAATGAGAACAGGATCAGGAACAAATGAATACACATCATGCATTTAGGATGCTTGCAGTGGTACTGTCTGCAATTTACTTTGCACTTTCCAAATGGCATTTTTAAAATTTCTACTATTTTTTATTCATGCATGTTTGCAGCACAACATGATTACATTCATCATAGAGAACTGGCACTCATACAAGACATTTCTCAATTCCTTTTTCTAATCAACTACCCTCCCTTGCCTCATAGCTAGATAGATAAATAGATTATAAAAAAATTTTGCAGTACATGATGATTACATTCCTTGTAGGAACTTGGTACATGTGAAAAGCACTGTGTTAGTTACTTTCTCATTGCTGGAACCAAATATCCAACACCCACAAGTGAGAGGAGGACACGTTTATTTAGCTCACAATTTGTAGAAATTTCAGTATGTAGTCAGTTGGCACCATGACAGAGTGGCATGTCAGAGAAGAATTGCTCAAAGATGGCAAGCAGGAAGCAGTAAGTCATCAAGGAGGAGGAGGGATATATAGACACTCTTCCAGGCCATGCCCATAGTGACCCATCACCTCCCAGCTTCACACCCAGCTACAAACCCATCAGAGGACTAATCCACCATCAGACACCCATGATATAGTCACATTCCAAATCCCCACCTACAAATGCATGAAGCTTTGGGGAATGTCCAGATAAAAGCCATAGCACTGCCTATTTTTATTAATATCCCTTCCCTCTCTTCCCCTCTTCCTCCATCTTTTGGGTCCCTTCACATGTGCCAAAGATTCATCTTATTATTATCTACTGTCTCTTCTTTAGTTTGACTTTTACTTATATATTGGGGTTCTCATATAATAGAAACCATGTGATATTTAAGCTTGTGTGTCTGATTTACTTCACTTAACATTATAGTCTCAAGGTGTATTCGTTTCCTTACAAATAATTCGTTTACCCTTCTTTATGGAAAAGCAGTATTCTATTATATGTAAATACCACATTTTCTATATCCATTCATCTATTGATGGGCATATAGGTCACTTCCAAGATTTAGCTATTATGAATTGTGCTGCTATAAACATGGGTATGCATGTTACCGCTATAATATTATGTCCTCAACTCTTTCTGGAAGATGCCTAGTAGAGGAATAGCTGAGTCAAATGGAATTTCTATTCTTAGTTTTCTAAGGCACCTCCATACTGATTTCTATAGTGGTTGTATCAGTTTACACCCCTGCCAACAATGAAGGGTTCCTTTTACCCTGCAGCCTCTCCAGCATTTGTTATTATTTGATTTCTTGAATAGGGCTGCGGATTTAGCTCAGCGGCATAAGTGCCTGCCTTGCAAGGATGTGGTCGTGAGTTCTATCCCCAGTAGTGATAAAAAAGTGGTCTTATTTGATTTTTTGAATATACCTGCCTTACACGGTAGCCACCCAGGAAGAGAATAGTAAAGGCAGGTAAGGCAAAGATAGATTGATTGGGGCTGGCATTTTTGATTTATGGTTTTCAAGGCTGATTATTTTCCAGGTAGGTCCTATTTTGGAAGAAATAGTGTTAGAATTTTTTGTTGTGATTTGATTTTTGTTTTTTGAGACATGGTCTTGCTATGTAGTTCAGACTGTCCTTAAATTCACTATGTAGGGCTGAGGATTTAGCTCAGCAGTGTAAGTGCTTGCCTTGCAAGCACAAGGTCATGAGTTCAATCCCTGGCACACACACACACGAAAAAATAAAAAAAAAAGCAAACTTCATTATGTAGCCCAGATTGGTCTCAAACTAGAGTCGAACCTTCTGCCTCAGTTTCCCAAGTTCATGGATTACAGGCCAGCACCAACATGCCTGGCTAACATTAGGCCTTTTTCTGATGAGCAGCTGGCAAAATCTTTTTGTCATTCTATGAGTTTTCTCATCATTCTGTTGGTGGTATTCTTTGCTCTCTAGAAGCTTTTTCATCTGATGTGATCTCTTTGGTTGATTCTTGATTATTTTTTTTCTCTTTTGGAGGTGGTATTATTTCTTGTGCAACCAGGAGTCTGTTCAGAAAGTCTTTGGCTACATCAGTCTTCGAGTGTTACCTATTTTGTCTTCTAGCAGATTCAGTATTTCTGTTTTAATATTTAAAACACTGATGCATTTTGATTTTAATTTAGTGAATGGTAATGTACATCAGTCTAGATTCATTCTTTGGAATGTGCTCTCCTGAAGGACGGCCAAATCCACTCCACTCACTGGCCAGTGCAGTCCATGGTATCCACTCCATTGCACTGCTGCATCTCTCTGCGGAGGCCTCTGGGTAGCCAGCCGTCACCATCACAGTGTGTCCACAGGTTTGAGCCGCTGCTGTCTTGCAATGCATCCTCTTGGGGAGAAGATGCTACCAGCTCTCTCCTTCGTTCGAGTTTCTCTCTTCATTCTCTCCATGGGCTTTGATTCATGCTTCATATCCTTCCTGGGTGCAGGGGACCGACTTCCCTCCTTCTTGTCTTCTTCCTGTTGCTGTCTTGCAGCGTCTGGATGGTGACTGGCTCTTCCTTCGCTGTAATGTTCTGTGGTCTTCCCAGATGTCCCTTTGGCGTGGGTATAGTCAATTTTCCCGCATCCTCTGTTTCAAAGACTTCAGCAAAAGTATTTAGCCTCTTTGTCAAAGACAAGGTTGTTTGTTGACTGTGCCTGGAGTTGTTTCTGTATCCTTCATCCTGTTCAGTTGGGCCACAAGTCTGTTTTTGTATTGTTTTGTTTCTGCAGATAACATGCTGCTTTTATCACAGTAGCTTTGAAGTCCAGAGTTGTGATGTTCCCTGCTTTTCCTTTGTTGCCCAGAGTTCCTTTTGCTATTCTATGCCTTTTCTGGTTTCATATAAATTTTAGGATTATTTTCTCTAGTCCTGTGAAGAATGTTATTGGTTTTTTGACTGGGATTGACTTAAATTCATGTAACAGTTTTGGAAGTATGCTTATTTTGACTATATTGACTCTGCCTATCCAGTAACAGGGGTTAGCTTTCTTGTTTGCTTGCTTGCTTGCTTTCCTTCTTTCCTTTTCTTCTTCCTCTTCCTCTTCCTCCTCTTCCTCCTCCTCCTCCTCTTCTTCTTCTTCTTCCTCTTCTTTGTTTTTTTGAGACAGGCTCTCACTTTGTAGTTCAGGCTAGAGTCAAACTCACTGTAATCTTGCTGCTTCAGCCTCCCAAGTGCTGGGATTTACAGGCCTGTGCACCACACCAGCTTCCATTTTCTGATATCTTCTTCAATTTTGTTTTTCAGAGTATTGTAGTTTTTATTTTCAAGGTCTTTCATTTCATTATTTAGATTAAATCCTAAGTATTTTACTTTACTTGATGCAATTGTGAAAGCTATTGTTTCTCTAATTTCACTCTCATTCAAGTATATTATTGGAGTAAGGAATGCTATTGATTTTTGAGTATTGATTTTGTACCTTCTGTGCTACTGAAGTTGGTGACTAATTCTAGGAGTTTTCTGGTGGAGCTTTTGGGGTCTTCTATGTAGAGAATCATGTCACCCATAAATAATGATAATTTCATATCTTCTTTTAATATCCTTTTTATTTTATTCTCTTGCCTGATTGCTTGACTAATATTTCAAAAACTATATTGAACAGGAGTGGTGATAATGGACAGTCTTGTTTTGTTCCTGATTTTACAGGGAAAGCTTTCAGTTTCCCTCAGTTTATTATGCTGTTGGTTGTTGATTTGTCATAGATGATTTTTAACAGATTAAGATGAAGACCTATACCTATTTTCTTCAGGATTTTTTTATCATGATGTTGGATTTTGTCAAGTACTTTTTCTGCATCTATTGACATGTTCCAATGGACATGTGATTTTTTTTAGACAGAGTCTTACTTACTATGTAGTTCTAACTGCCTTGAATTCACTGGGTACCCAGGTTGGTCTTGAACTGAAAGTCAATCCTCTTGTCTCAGCCTCTTGAGTGCTAGAATTACAGGTGTGTGCCACCACACCTGGCTCAATCATATGATTTTTTTGTCCTAATAATGTGGTGCATCACATTGATTGCTTTACATATGTTGACCATCTTTGCATCCATGGAATGAAGCCTCCTTGGTCATGGTGTATGAATTTTTTGATGATTTGTGGCATTCCTTTAGCCAGTGTCTTGAGGATTTTTGGATCTATGTTCATTAAAGAGATTAGCCTATACTTTTCTTTTTTGCGTGGGTTTTTTCTGGTTTTGCAATCAGGGTAAAGCTTGCTTGCAGGAGTACTGCTTCCCTTTTAATTTCATTGAAGATTTTTGTGTTAGATCTTCTATGAAGTTCTTGAATTCTTGTAGAAATTGGTAGTGAATCCATCAGGACCTGGGCTTTCCTTAGTTGGTATATTTGTCAATTACTTCTTCAGTTTCATCCACTGATATTATATTATTCAAGATTTTTATATCTTCCTGGTTTAGGTTTGGTATTTTTTTAATACCAAAAAATATTAGGGGCTCACTAAGTAATTCAGGTTGGCCTTGAACTCACTGTGTACCCCACGCTGACCTAGAACTCACACCAAATCTCCTGTCTCAGCTTCCCCCCAAGTGCTGGGATTACAGGCATGTACCACCACATCTGGCTGCTTTGAGATTTCTTATGTATCTAGGATTCTATCCATTTTTTCTAAATTTTCCATTTTATTAGAGAATGGTTTTTCAATGTATTAACCCATGATCTTCTGGATTTCAACAGAATGCATTGTGATTTTGCCTACTTCATTTCTAGTTGCAATGATTTGGGCCTTTTCTTTCTTTGGTAAGATTGGCTAAGGGTTGCTCTGTTTTATTTAATCTTTCAAAGAACCAGGTCTTCAATTAATTGATTCTTTGTGTGTGTTCTTGTCTCAATTTCATTTATTTCTGCTCTAATCTTTCTAATATTCTTCCTTGTACTAGCTTTGTGTTTGAATTATTCTTGTTTTTCTCAGACTTTCATGTGCATCAAAAAGTTATTTATTCAAACTCACTCTTTTTCTGATGTAAGAATTCACAGGTATAAAGTTCCCTCTTAGAACAAATTTCGTTGTGCCCCATAGGTTTCTGTAAGTTGTATTAGCCATATCAGTTGATTCTATGAAATGTCTCATTTCTTCCTTAATTTCTTCTCAGGCCCATTGATTATTCAAGAAGATATTGTTTAATTTCCATGTGTTTGCATAAATTTATGTGGTTTCTTTTGTCATTGACTTCTAGTTTCAATGCAGGATGACTTGATCATAAATGTGGGGTAATTTCAATTCTTTTGCATTTACTTAGTTTATTGGCTAGTATGTGGTCTATTTTGGAGGAAGTTCCATATGCTGTTGAAAAGAATGTGTATTCTGTTGTTGAATAGAACACTCTGTATATATCTACTAAGTGTATATGTTCAAAGGTTTGGTTCAACTTTGATATTTGTTTGTTGATTTTTTGTCTATTTGATCTATTTGTGACATTAGGGTATTGAGGCTCCCCTCCTTACAATTATATTGGTGCTTATCTAATTTTTTATGTCCTGTTAGTGTTTGTTTTATGAAACTAGGTGCACAGTGTTTGGTACATAAATATTTATAATTGTTTGCATCACCTAACAGCAGATGGATCCATTTTTCATGTTCCCTTGTTGCCTGTAAGATGCTCTTGAGTAGTTGATCTTTGAATGCACCTCTGTCTTCTCGTTGTGAAATTGTGTCCTCACGAGTCACTTTTGCTGCCCATACTTTCAATATACTATATTTTTTGAGACAGGGTCTCACTATGTAGTGCAGGCTGGCCTTGAACTCATTGTGGACCTTGAACTCATGGCAATCCTCTTGCCTCAGCCTCCCCAGTGCTAAGATTACAGGTATTTGCCACCACACCCAACCTTAATACAATTTTTAGTCCCTTAGATTTGTGACTGAACCATTTTTATGGACTCTAATTCTTTACTAAACTGGCCCTTCATGTTTTGTATCATTTTGTTTAGCTCAGCTAACTATTAGTATCTTCTGAAAGCTCCTAAATCATTTACGTTACTACTTTAATTACCTGGTAAATTATATTTTCTATGATCCCATTGAGTACCACTTTGATCTGCTTTCTAACCTCTGCTGTTATCCTTTCAAGTAATTTGGGTATGTACCTTATGCTATTTTCCCCTTTGATGCCCCCTGCATTGGTTTTGGAAGAATTAGTAGTTTGGGGAAGCATTTTCTCACCTTCTCTTCTCAAGCTTCGTTTTTGTTTATTTTGTTTGTTTTTGGCTGAGGTTTGTGGACAATTATAAAATTTTGTTGCAGTTAGTTAGACACATTTCAGTGATGGATTTGGGCATGGCCTCTATCCCAAGATCCAACCACCTTGGTTAATTTGGGAAGAGAGAATACAGTGTAATTGGCCTAAAACTGAGTTCTCTGGCAATGTACCCTAGTATAGTTAATATCAGAAATGGAATCTTGGTGTTGGTTTGTGAAGAAAACCCATTAATAGCAACAATTATATGACCAATATCAAGCAAATCAGCTATGATAGTATTATTCAAGGCAAATTGTTTATCGATGTTCAATTTTAGTTTATGTGTTGCTGAAGCAAGCACTCAGCATTCAATTAGAAACAATTATGTACCACCCTTAACCCTAGAGAATAAATCTACAATTACACATAAACATCAAGACAACGCAGGTATTGACTCACAGCTTATATGCACTAAATGTGACAACTATACCACTTCTACTAGTAGAAAATAATTTAACATAATTTTCTAGAGTCAGCTATCTAAAAATGGATAAGGTTTTTTAATTAATGAATATTTATTGAATGCTCCCAATTTGTGAAGGTTTCAGATAATTCAAGAATGCAAAGAGAAATATAAGTACTACCCTCAGTGATTTTTAATCTACCAGAAAATCTAATACACACATAAGTCAGTATAATTGAAAGGCAGAATGAGATAAACTTCATGAAAGAAGTTAACTGAAGGACACAGGAAACCCAGAAGAATCATGGACATACAGAAATCATGTTGGAAGCTGTTCAGTCTAACTCTCCAAAGGCTATTTGATCATCTATCTAGATTATTTTTGAATAACCTCTGGTGATAAGAACTTGTCATCTCTAAGACTTGTAGTTCAGCTGATTTCCTTCTCACGTGGCTGATCACTGAGGCAGTCCACTGCCCTGTCCCATGTGGCATGGACACTCTTCTTGGTGACATCTTACATGGTATTTGAAGGTATCTTTGTACATGTGTATAGTTCTATATAGGTACTATTAAACATGTACAGAATAAAAATGAGATAAAGATAAAACATATACTCCTTGTGAAATTATCTTACATTTTATTTTACTAACATTATCTACCCCCTTTGCTTTCATTATACTTAAATAATTACAAATAATATTCCACACACTTAGTTTTCAATAATTTTATAAGCATGATGGTTTTATACTATTTTAGGCTAATATCCCAGTATGTACAATACCCTTACAGCTTGATTTCTTGTTAGTGAAAGCAGATGCATTTCACATTTTTGGCTCATTTTTATTTGCTTAATTAAAGTTATTGGTACAGTTTCAGTATACATAATGATCATATCTGTCATGGAGAATTTGTATGTGTACATGATTTATCTTGATTCTTTTTTTACCCATTCCCCTATCCTCCCTTCCACTGCTTTCCCCTCCTTATTTACAAAAGCTTTGTTTCTATTTTTCCCATTTTATTGTTTTTCTTCTTGTCCTTTCTCCCTTGCTTCTCTCTTGTTCCCCTTCTCATTTCAACATTTTCTTCCCATTTCCCAATGCCTACTATATATTTTGCTTCTTATTTACACTTTCAGTTTCTTGCACCAAAGAAACTATGCCATATTTATGCACATGTGTCTGGTTTATTTCACTTAAGAGTATGCTCTCAAAGTGGATCCATTTACCTAGAAATGGCTCAAGATTATCCTTCTTTAGGGCTGAGTAGTATGCCATTGTATAAAAGAACCACATCTTCTTTATTCATTCATCAGTTGATGGACATTTGGACTATTTCCAAGATTTAGGTTTTACAAACTGTGCCAGTGTAAACATGGGTGTACATATATTGCTGTAATGTGATGCTTTTAATTCTTTCAAAATACCAAAATGGGGAATAGCTGGGTCCATTGGGACCTCTAGTCCTAGTTTTTGAGGAATCTCCACACTGATTTCCACAGTGGTTGCACCACTCTGCACTCCCATCAGTAGTGGAGAAGGGTTCCTTTTCCCTACAGCCCCTCCAGCATTTCTTATTGGTTGATTTCTTGATGATAGCAATTCTTTCTGGAGTGAAATGCAATCTCATCATTGTTTTAATTTGTATCTCTCAAATGACCAATGATGTTGAACATTTTTCATGTATTTATTTGCCATTTCAACTTCTTCATCTGAGAAGTGTGTATTCAATCTCAGATGCCCATTTTTGGATTGGGTCTTTAAATTTGAGGGGGGCTGATTTTTTTTCAAGTTCTTTATACATTCTAGATATTAGTCCTTTGTCTAAGGAATAACTGGTAAAAAAATTTTTCCCACACTGTGGGTTGTCTCTTCACTATTGCTGTGCAGAGATTAATAAAATTTTATGGCTATACTATTAAAGATATAGGGGGTTGGGAACAGGAGAATGCATGAAGTAAAATTTGAAATCTTAAACTATATGATATGACAAGGAGGAAGAAGTGAGGTAAAGTGCCCTAATTGGAGTAGAGGAGTGTTTACAGAATTAGGGGTAACATATAAAACAGAATCTACAATTTGGGAGCACATCTCTGCTCACCCTGATAGATAAAGAAGACATGCTGAGGGTCAGGGATGTAGCTCAGTGGCACAAGTGCCTGCCTGGCAAGCACAACGTCATGAGTTTGATTCCCAGTACCAAAGAATGAGGAGGAGGAGGAGGAGGAGGAGGAGGAGGAGGAGGAGGAGGCAGCATGCTGAGCCCAAATCCAACCTGTAAGTAGGGATCTGGAACCAATAGGACAAAGATGCCAGTGCCATGCCTTTCAAATACAGTGCAATCCAGGGTAAGTGTGGCCTCTGGCTGTGCAAGCTGGGTCTGTGTCTTTTAGCTCAAACCTCTCAGCCGAGGTCTCTGTCTGACTTCTTTCTGAACACTTTGTGTCTCCCCAGGCTTCTGCTAGTTACTTTGGGAATGGAGCACTGGGAGCCTTGAACTAGAACCAAGTGACTACTCCAGATCTCAGATTTAAACTAGTCCTTCCCTAGGACAGTGTCTGCCCAAGCACACTCCTCAGGGATATAGTGGTGGTTGGATTCAAGTCATTGTGGAAGGACACCTGTAAGTAAAGTCCCATGCTTTTGGAGGTCATAGCTCTCACTGTCTGGCCCACTCTGATTAACATTGTCAGAGCAGAATCTGTTCCTTTCACTTTGTCTCAAAAGCCACATTGAGTCACTTCCAGCCATGAGATCTATATAGAAAGCATGAAGGTCCCTTCCCTTTGTGTTCCTGTATTCTCTTTCTGCAGTTTCTCTGTATCTTTTAGTAATTTTTTAAGATCCCTTGTGGCTTCTGGGGAACTACTTCTCTTGGTTTTTTTCTCCAAGTTGTTTTCCAGAACCTGGATACCAAATCTTATAGAGATTGAGTTGTCACTCACTACGCTGCCAGTTCCTTTTTTCCTTTTTGTTGTCATAATGTCATTTGCACATAAATACAAATTGAGGGAGAAAAAATACTGAAAAATGTATTTTAGTTTCCTCAAATCCTTTGGCAAGCTGTGGTATAAAAACAAGCCACTGACTAAGGAAGCAAAGAACAGCTCCCTCTCCCAACTCCCCTCTGCTAATAGGCTACAAAATTTTTAAATTTAATTTAATTATTCATTTTTATGGTTCTGGGGATAGAAAACAAGGCCCTCTGCACACTGAGCCATATCAACTCAGCTATTTTTTGAGCAGGGTCTCACTAAATTGTGATTCTTCTGCCTCAGCTTTCCAGAGTGCTGTGATTAAGGTGTGCACCACTACCCCTAGCTGAGGTATACAGTCTTGATTAAGATCTGTGATTCCAATCAAGCCTTTTCTCCTGTCCTTTCCAGGTGGCAATCTCATGCTCACTCCTCACTCCCAAACCAATTCCTCCCTCATTTCTCTTAGTTGCACCGCCATTTTCCTATGGATTCCAGACTGGAAACTGTAGTAGCAATCTTCCATCATCTCATCTGCCTCTCTGTAATATCCACCTCCAAATAATTGGTCCTTTCCAATAATTACTTATAACATGTCTTATTATGGATCACGCCCTAATTTTAAACAAAGAATACTTCCTACCCCCTTAATACTGTCTGGTTGAAAAGAGACAACTTTTTGTTTTTCACTTTTTCTCCTCTGCAGACAGCCTTGAGATGAAGAAGGGCGTGAAAGTCAAGACCTGTAAAATGGAACCTCTTCAGTTCATAGCTTGAGCCCATGGTGGAAGACATTCACACACGGGCTGCACATTCTCAGGGGCAGTATAGTAGGACCTGAACTCCTACTGTAATTGAGATGTCAACTCAATTTATTCATTCAGTGAATATTTATATGGCACCAAGCTCTCTGTGAAGTGGCAAAGGGCCTGCCCAAAAGAATTAGGGCAGACTCTGTCCTGGAAATGCCTAGTCTAGTGCAAGACAGATAAGTCATTTAGTCATTGCTGCCCAATGCACTAAGCAATATCACTGAGTTTGAACATAGTGCTCTGGAGCAGGAAGAATGAGGGCTTGCACTCTGCCTGAGTGGACAGCATGCTTACAGAGCCTGAGGGTGAGAAACATGCACTTCCAACGCTAAGTGGTGGGAGTTGACGGTACCAGAAAAGGGGATTGGGCTTTCATTGCAGTCTGAAGCTGAGAAACTGTGGGATCCACAGGCAGTCTCTAAAGAGCCAGCTTGCAGAAAGCTGATCTCCGGAAGGTAGAGAATAGAATAGTGGTTACAGGGCCTAGGAAAGGTTTGGGGAGGAAAGACTAAAGAGAGAATGGTTAACAGGTACAGGAATACAGTTAAGTAGGAGGAATGATTTTAATGTTCTATATTACCAGACTATAACTGTTTGACAATAATTGATTGGATATTTCAAAATAGTAGAAAGGATTTCAAGTGTTCCCAACACAGTCTACAGCCATACCACCTTGAACACGCCTGATATCGTTGTGTTCCCAACACAAAGAAATTACAAGGATCTGAGATGATATATGCCAATTTCTCTGGTTGGATCATTACATATCATATTCATGTGCTGAAATGTCACAGTGTACCCCTAAATCTATACAATTACTATGTATTAATTTAAAATAAACAGGGCCAGGGATGTAGCTCAGTGGCACAGAGTCTGCCTGGCAAGCACAAGGTCCTAAGTTCCATTTCCAGTACAAAAAAAAAAACATTTAAAATAAACATATAAGCCCAAATTGGTGTCATATACCTACAGTCCAAGCTACTTGGGAGGTTGAGGCTGGAGAACTGTTTGAGTCCAGGAGTTCAAGAATTCAAGGCCAGTTTGGGTGACATAGTGAGACTGTACCCAAAAATAATGTGTCTGAAGCCAGGAGTGGTAGCACATGCCTGTAATCCCAGCACTTGGGAGGCTGAGGCAGAAAGATTGTTGCACGTTCAAAAGCAGCCTGGGCTACAAAATGAATTCAAGGTCAGCCTAAACTGCATAGTGAGAGCCTGTCTCAAAAAGATTAAAAAGATTAATTTGGGGGGGGACAATTTCCTCAGGGTAATAACAGCTTGGAGTGGCTGGAACCCTGAGGTTTGGGATAGGCAGAGGGTATCCACTCTTTGGAGGCCAAAGGCGACTGGATGAAAGGGTAATGAGGGGCCAGGAACAGCTAGAACCTGATCTCTTAGAGCAGGAAGTGAAGGATCAAGGACAGTTAAATACCATGACCAATTCTATATTTTAGTTAGATAACTGGATGATCTCGTGTCCCCTCTCTTTCCTGAGACTATAATAAGTGCCAAATGCATTGTACAGGAAGCAACAAGAGGTGTGCCAAGGTATAAGCAGTGATTATACCCTACCACCCCATACAGCCTACTCTCTCCACACTCTAAGTCTGCAGAGAAGCAAGAGAGAACAGAAACTGTTGGCTGTTTGTGACTCTATGGCGGGAGAGAACAGAAATTGTTGGCTGTTTGCAACTGTATGGCGGGGGTGGCTGGTTCTGGGGAATGTGGAGGATGACGACACCGACTAAATATGTTTAAGAAATAGAATCAAATATTTATTAAAATGTTTCCTCTGTGTGAGTGTGCGTGCGCGCGTGTTTGTGTTTTGAGACAGGGTCTCATTATGTAGTCCCGGCTGGCTTGGAACGCGCATTGATTTTCTTACCTCAGCTCCGGACTCTGGGATTACAAACGTGCATCACCAAATCTGGCCAAAATGTTTCCTATTGATTATATAATCCTGTGTACTTCGGTTTTAAATAGCTACATTTTGCACTCTTCTTGAAGGCAGGGCTTTTGCCTGGTTCACCTTTGTGCTCCCAACACTTAACACACCATTTGGCGCAAAAGCAGCGCTCAGCAGAAGCGCGAGGAGTAAAGGCAGGAAGTGGAAGACAATCTCTCTCGCTCCTCCACCCCACCCTCGCTCAGAACCTCTGACCTCCCACCAGCAGGTGGCAAAACGAAGTCCCAGGCTCAGCGGAAAGCTGGGCGGGGCATCCTAGGCCCCGGCGCGCGCAGCCTCCCGCCCTAATTTCTTTGCTCAGCGGAAGGAGGTCTGCCTCTTTCCGTTCCCAGCGCAGCCATGGTAAGGCAGGGCTTTAGGGAGGTCCTGGTCGCATCTACATCCATCCTCCCGAGGCTGGGGCTGCCTGGGTTTCAGGGCTCTCATCCGGGATGGCTGGACAGAGACTTAAGGCAGTGCGGCCTTCAGGGTCGACCTGGACTCCAGGGTGATTGCCGATTTGGGGAGGGGGTGATATACTTGGTGCTACCGGCAAGAAGGCCTTGTTCTGTGGCTCTGCGACGCATTTTCTGATACCCTGAGAAGTGACTGTTCGATCTGGCTGAAGCTGCGGGTGGGTAGGGAGGGCAGGCAGAGCATGGGGCAGCTGGGCCCCGGAACTGCCTGGCACCGAAGGAATCCCTTGGTGCGGCATAACTTTAGGTTGCCAGTATAGCGTCTGTACAGAGCACTTTAAAAGCTCCTACTTTTTAAGTATGAAGAAACAGTACACGTTGCAGTACCAAAGTCCCATTAATATTGCACCAGACACCTTAAAACCAGATGGTTACATGCAGAAATTCCACTGTTTGATTGGCAGACGTGGAGATAGTGTTCTGAGCCATTCCTATGTATAGTCATGTGGCTCATGTTTGGGTCCCTGGCCATTTCATCAGCCTAGTGCCATAGAAAGAGCCTAATTTTGTATGTAGCCAGGTGCACTCCAAGTAATAATAGAAAGCTACATAGTGCACTCTATGATGAGAATATTTGCTAGATACTATGTACGCCTTTCTTTGGTCTATCAGAGCCCTATGCTTTTAACATTATGCAGGATTTGAAGAGGAAACTGTTGGGAGTAGTTTCTATCAGGGAGTTACACACTGGACTGTATGAATTATTACGGAAAAAAACTTGAAGTCTTTTTTTCATTCTGAAACTAAGGCTCGTGGTCCTAAGAAGCATCTGAAGCGGGTAGCAGCTCCAAAGCATTGGATGCTGGATAAATTGACTGGTGTGTTTGTAAGTATCTTTATTTTGTGTCTTTGGATTTACATTTTACACCTTTTCTATAAAATTTAGGGGGATTATATCTGTTGGGTTACTCTGCTCTTGAAGGCCCTGAACTACTTAGTTGCACCTCACCTCACTCAGTACAAGTACATCTTTGTGCCTAGTTTATTTCACACCAGTAAGTGCCGCACAGTATGCTTTCATGTATTCAGGTCTCTGGTATTATTTGCGGGCCTGGTCCTTTTAAAGAGAAAGTGCTATACATTTTTCTAAAATGCCATTTTTAATTTTACAGGCACCTCGTCCATCCACTGGTCCCCACAAGCTGAGAGAATGTCTGCCTCTCATCATTTTCCTAAGGAACAGACTTAAGTATGCCCTGACGGGTGATGAAGTAAAAAAGATTTGCATGCAGCGCTTCATTAAGATTGATGGCAAAGTTCGAACTGATATAACCTACCCTGCTGGTTTTATGGGTAAGTAATGTGGAAGACCCTCCTGTAGTGTTACTCTTGTTTTCTCTTGGGTCTTCAAAATAGCAGTTGTATCAAATAGTGAAGTTTCCCATATCCAGTAATGCCTATGTGCCTAGGAATATGGCACCCTGCTAAGGGAGTCTAGAGAGTGGGAAGTGTGGCCTATGTTCTTTTTTCTGCCGCTAAGGGCTGAAGAGGAAATTTGTGTGTGCCCTGAATGTTTTTACTTAAATACTGTAGAGCTGCAAGCAATCATTAGTCACGTCTCAAAACTATTTGCTTGGAATTTTGCAAAAGTCTGAAAATGATAGTTACTTCCTTAAACAGTTGTGGTTGCTCAACGAGGGGTAATGAGGGTTACTGTGGTAACTTTGGTCACTTATCTATCAGATGTTATCAGCATTGACAAGACTGGAGAAAATTTCCGTCTGATCTATGACACCAAAGGTCGCTTTGCTGTTCACCGCATTACACCTGAGGAGGCTAAGGTAAGTGTCACAAGCAAAAACCACTTTAAGAACTTTTTTATGTGTTTGATTAAGGACCAGAAAATCAGCCAGGTTCAATCCAGTTGACCCTTTGCCACCTCCATTTGTGGATCTGTTTTTACATTGGGGAAGGGAAGATGTTGAGAGACTAATGATCTTTGAGGCACTAGTTTGAGAAAATTCAAAAATATTTGCAGTCTGGTTGTTTAATTCAGTTTGTTGTGATGGCTTTTCACAAAAGTTCATGAATTGGCTGTAAGTGAGGGTGAACTCACTTTAGTGCTACCTTGTAGACCAGAGGGTATGTCCAGTGCCCTCTGACAATTTGATCTACTTTGAGGATATCGGAGAGTAGAAGTCTAAAATTGAAATGCTTTGTGGAATAGTTGATTAGATGAACTGGTAGTACCAATTACATTTGTGAGTCAGAATTTGGTTGTGATGTAGAGGGAGCCATTGAGACCTGGAAAGAGATCAGAGTAAGTTGGAGGGAGGAATTCCTAGAGCTCACTGCTGGACTTGAAGAGTATGAGGAAAGGAGTGAGATTTGGTGGCAGAATCATGGTGGTGGATGTTGAAAGTTTAATGTACTTTTTGGGAAAGATAGGGGGAGCTCTTCAGTGCCTTGAAGGTTTAACGTGGAGGCGATGCAGTGATGGGAGGAAAATAAGTATTAGGAAGACTAACCAAGAACAGGGCAGTCTGCAGTTCATGGAGCTGAAGGAAAAGTTAGAGACAGCCATTCTGCTGCAGTCCAGGAAACCCAGTCTTGTTGCCTCTAGCTGCTAACTGCATTTTCAAGCCAGTGACCTGTGTCTTGGAAAAAAAAACTCATCTACTGTGGATTGTAGCACACATGAACTACACTAATTTGGCTAACACTTTGTTTCTAGTATAAGTTATGCAAAGTAAGAAAGATCTTTGTGGGCACAAAAGGAATCCCACATCTGGTGACCCATGATGCTCGCACCATTCGCTACCCTGATCCTCTCATCAAGGTGAATGACACCATCCAGATCAATTTGGATACTGGCAAGATTACTGACTTTATCAAGTTTGACACTGGTAAGCAGCCTCCTTGCATGTCGGGCCTCATTAAGGACATGTATATACACTGTTCCTCTTTGAGATAGTGATTGAACTTGTGATCTTCCTGCCTTTGCCTCCAGAGTGCTGGACTTTACAGACATGTGCCACCTCCCTGGGCTCTCAATCTAAATTTAATTGAGCATTATGAATCACATGGTGTCTGGGTATGAGTTGCTTGCTGTTTTGTTTTGTTTTTAAGCCATCTGCTCACACGCACACCCTTTAGTTTTTTTACTTTCAGAGGTCTGCTATAAAATTCATTCTCAGGAGGCCTGTTACAGGTGTCTCAAAAGCTCTCACCGTGGGAAATTTTGAGGGCTGGGTAGGAAAGCCAGCCTGATTTTGATTTAGCCCTCCATAATGCTGACTGAAGTCTGTCGGTAACATGGATAGCAAATTGTGCCTTGGAAGATCAGTAGTCAGGCAAGAGATGTTAAGGACCTGACCGTCTTCAAGGTGAAATTTATATTAGTTATTTTCCAGTGAGGGATGGGAAAAATTTAAGAGGGCTTGGGAGTATAGAAGATCCAAGCTGAGCATAGGAGCACATACCTGTAATCCCAGCACTAGCAGGAGACTCGCTGCGAGTTCAAGGATAGCCTGGACTACATAGTGTGAGACTCTGTCTCAAAAAAGCAAAACAAGGAATTGGGGATTTAGCTCAGTGGCACTTGCATAGTAATTGTGAGGTCATGAGTTAGATCCCTGGTACAAAAAAAAAAAGAAGCAAAACAAAAAAGGTACAAATTCATAGGAATAAATTCAACTGGGAATGGAGGAATAAGCTTATTGATATATGGCTACTCTCTTGCCCCAGGATGGAATCCAGGACCTTATGCATGCCAAGCAAGCACTTGTAGATGGATTTAAACCCTCAACCTCTAAGCTTGGTTATTTTAGATGTTTTTTTTTGTTTTTGTTTGTTTGGACAAGAGATCTCACTGGTACCCAGGCTCAGTTTGAATTCACAGTCCTCCCACTTCAGCCTTCCCAGATATCTGGGCTCATTGGTGGTATAGTACCACACCCACCTTTGAACTTCTTTGTAGACATTTGTCTGAGCTGTTTCTGATTGGTTACTTTGGGTTATTAAACTTTGCTTACTGTCTTATTTGAAAGATAATTTCTTCTCCCTAGGTAACCTGTGTATGGTGACTGGAGGTGCCAACTTGGGAAGGATTGGTGTGATCACCAACAGGGAGAGACATCCTGGCTCTTTTGATGTGGTCCATGTGAAAGATGCCAATGGCAACAGCTTTGCCACCCGGCTCTCCAACATTTTTGTTATTGGCAAAGTAAGTCTTGAGTTTTCCTTCTGTGGTTTCCGAAAAAGTATGTTGAATGCATACAGAGCTGACTGGACTCAAGTCAACCTGGGCTTTTTCTGTGTCACAGAACTAGGTGACCTGATCACCTTGGTTAGTGAGCAGCACCAGTGATGGAATATTTCTCAGTCAGGTCCTTAAGTGATTTGTGGCTTTGATGTTATTGAAAATTAATAATCAGCCTTGGGTCCTACTTAACTATGACTCAATGTGAGTGCCTGCTGTGTGTAGTAAGCCTGTAAGATGTTAAGGGGTGCTGTTTTTCCACATCTACTGTGACTGTGAACAGCGAGTTGAATAGAGTGGCCCCAGCATCCCGAGCAGTGAAGCATCATCAAACCACCATCTGAGTGAGTCCCAGGACAGTCCAGCTGGTGACCAGTATGATCAACACACTTCCGTGCCATAGACAAGATGGAAAATGTAGCCTATGCTGTGCTGCTAGTAGAGCTGATACGTGGCAAGGATTGATTCTGTTTTGGTTTTTTTTTCCCTTCAGGGCAACAAACCATGGATTTCTCTTCCCCGGGGAAAAGGTATCCGCCTCACCATTGCCGAAGAGAGAGACAAGAGGCTGGCAGCCAAACAGAGCAGTGGGTGAAATGGTCTTTAGGTGACAGGAGGGGTGTCATCTATACTCAATAATACAGCATGATGACATGCTTTTGGTTTTGTGCTCTCTTTAATTTACACATCTTATTTTGTGACATGAAAGAAGATTGAAGGCTTAGGCAGTCTTTGGGTTCCTCTTGCATCTCAGAGTATACCAGACTTGGTTATTTTTTTCCTCTTGCCTGCTTTATTGCATGAACCCACTGTTAGGGCTATTTTGTATACTTTGCCTACCCATGTGCCCATCTGCCAAATGCAAGGTGAAAATCTCTAGATGCCAATGAGAGTCATAAGTGTATAGGTGATACAAAGACATTTTTTTGGACAGTGTGCATCATTCTCTAGCTGGTAAGATGTATAAATGACTTTCTGGGCTCTTACCTATTATATCTTATATATAGCCCCTCACAGTTGTGACAGCCAGAAGTAACTATAGTGAGCTCCTGAGTTCTGAACATTTGAGTCTTGAACTTTCACAGATAGGAATGGACCTCAAATTGCAAACAAATCACAGAAGTAGTGCATGTGCCTGCCAGACATTGTCACAGTTGTGCTGCATTGTGCTTAATATGTAGTAATACAGTGCTCAACCAGAGCCTGGGATGTCCAGAAGCAAGAGGAAAAGCAGCACTGATGTGGACAGGACTGCTAGGAAGTACAAAGGGATATTGTGTGTTTGTGTCAAAGGAATATAAAAGACCATTGGATTTATGAATCCGACTTTTGAATGTTCTCCTGGAACAGAACTCATTCCTACAAGGACTGAACTACTAGACAGAAATATATCATGAGAAGCAAAAGTACCCTGAGTTAAGGACCACTGCTCTCTTACCAGTATAGCTCACCATCCCACCATGGCAGAGTTGGAGGAAGAGTTAGTGTTGTTCTGGGCATCATCACCTAAGAAATGTTACATGTGGAATCAGTTTGCATGTTTTGTTTAGCCAGGCTTGTTAAATGGTTATCCAGATCACCAAGTAATGTCAAATCACCAAGGCACTGGGTTGAAGCAATGTGTTCGCCCACACGCTGTGCCCTGAGCTCCATTAGGGTCTGTAAAATATGTGGTTCTGCTGGAGATCCTGAGCAGCATCTAAACTAAACTAATTGGTTGAAGGAAGGGTGCCCAGGGCCCTCTGAAGCCCAGATTTGGCCCCATGAGCCTTTTCTGCTTTCTCTGTTGTGGACAACACTGTGTAGAGAGCCCTGGGGCCTCTGTCTACACTAGGGGAAAGTGAAATATACAGGAACTGGACCCAGGCAAATATGATGGGATAAGTGGGCTCCAAAAGTAACCTCAGACAGATGTTGGCTAAGCATGATTCTCTTAGCCAAGAGAATGGAACTCATCTAAGCAGCTAGTTCTGAAGAAAGCCCAGGTCAAGGCTGATCTCATGGTGCCCTGGAAAAATAGGTTGAGATTGGAAAGCCAGAGTGAGGCTCCAGCCAGTAATGTGGATGCAAAGTCCCTGAATGTGATGAGCCCTTGTTGCTACCCAGTTTGATACAGCCTTGGTTGTACAAGGGCTAAATTCAATCCTCAATACCACAAAAAAATAGAAGAAGGATTTATGTGACATTTTATACTTTATAAAACTATTTGACTTGTTGTTAGAGGCTAGGCTAGAGCCTCCAGCATGCCAGGTGCACTCTACCACTTGTCTATGCCCTGGGTCCTCCTTTTGACATTTTGATACTCAAATGTTATGTTCTCATGAAATGAACAGAAAGTGATGTTCATTCCCTTCCTTGTCCCTAGTGATTAGTCTGTCTAGTCTTTTCCCTCATGTCATGGCAGATTTCCATATCCACAAAACCAAGGGGTTTTGTGAAAAAGCATGAAATATTTTAGGTTACATCCACAATAAAAACTACAGAAAATTTAATAGGCATGTAATACATTGGTTCTAGGTATTTTATTAGACTGAGACTTATTAAAAGATAGGCAGCTAGACATAGTGGTATATGTCTAAAGTCCCTCCACTTGGGTTGAGTCAGGAAGATTGAAAATTCCAAGTTCAGTGAAGGCCCTTGGGTTCAATCCTTACGAATAAAAGATATATCATGCTCAACAAGTTGATACAGTCCTACAGAAACTAGATACCTAAAGAACTTGTCCTTACCTGGGTGCTAGCTCTTAATTTCTTTTAAACAATTGTTTCAGACCTATTTTTTATTGCTATTATGTATATCATAGCCAGAACATTTTTTTATAATATCTAACAAGTACTTCAAGGTATCATTCAAAAGATACTAGATTCTTCCTTTTTTGGGAGGGAGTGTCTTACTATGTAGTTAAGGGTTACCTTGAATTTATATAATCTAGGCTCATCCTCAACTGGCAGTCTTGCCTCAGCCTCCCAAGGGCTGGGGTTATAGATACACACTGTTATGCTGGGAAAGGATTCCTCAATGCCTCACTGTTCACCAAGCATTTTAGACACAGCAGGGAACAAAAAGTAATAAAGTCTAATTGTGTTATTTAACAAGAGTTGGTAACTGATCTAGGTGTGATCAACTACCATTTGGTCAGAAAGGCCAACATCAAAAGCAGCTAATACAATTACTTGGGAAGCTATTCCTGTTATACCTAAAGGCTTTATACTGTATAATGGATATTAAAAATTGACTCTTAGCCAGGTATGGTGGTACATACTTGTAATTCTAACATTCAGGAGGCTGAGGCAGGAGAATCTGAGTTGAACTATATAGCCAGATCCTGTCTCAGTATTGAATATATGTGAACTGTCAAACATTGAAGGGTCATCCTCCTCCCTGGAAGACATACAATCTGGAAAATTATGTCCTCTAGAATTTCAGAATGGCTCATAGAACTACAGTCTGATTTGGGAGGGTTTTAATTGGTCCAGTGGCCTAAACTTAATTATACCTTCAGGGTATTGTTTCATCTGCCCAAAGAAGACCATTTGTGGAAGGTGTGGTTGGTTGAATCATCAGATTGACTGAGTTTACTAAATACATGACATGTTTCTGTGCTGATTACTTAATAGCCAGGTATGGTGGTATATACCTGTAATCCCAGCAGTTGGGAGACTGAAGCAGAAAAATAGCTGCACATCTGAAGCCAGACTAAATTATACAGTGAGACCCTGTCTCAAAATGTTTACCTATATATAGCTAAAATATTCTGGTGACTATCTGCAAAATACATCCAGGACCCTTTATTTTATTTTGTTTTATTTTTTGTCTTTGAGACAAAAATAACAACAGCCTGCAGTTCAGGATATTCATGAACTCACTTTGTAGACCAGGCTGGCAGCATCCCAAGGGCTGGAATTATAGGTGTGCACCACCACAACCAGCTCAGAACCCATTTTTAAAAATGTTGGTATTTCAAAATGTGTATTAAGTTTTTTGGTGGGAGGTACTAGGGATTGAACTCAGGCTTGGCACTGAGTCACATTGCCAAACCTTTTTTAAAATTTGAGACAAGGTCTCAGTTGCCCAGGCTGAGCTCAAACTTTGAATCTTCCTGCATCTGTCTCCCAGAGTGCTGTGGTTACAGGTATGGCTCAACTTATTGTGGATTTTTACCATTTTCATTAATTTCTTAACTCTAGTCGTTTAACAGAACAACTAACCAAGTGCTGATTTGTAATGTTGATAAATTTTCATGGTTAACCTCAAGCTATATATACAATGTCATAGTATAGGGACTTGGGAAAAGATGGGCACACACACCATTACATACCATTTACACCAAGCAGATACAAGAGGCATGAATAACCAGAGAATATAGACAAGAGTAAAATAATTAGAAATAGGAGTTTTGGTATGTATGTGTTTGCTCTGAAGACTGAGCCCAGGGTCTCATGCCTACATGCGGAGCACATGCTGTGCTACTGAGCTACATCCCCAGCCCTAACAACTAACAAGCTTTTAGTGTTTAATATCTTTGTACTTAATATAATTTACTTCATTGTTAATTTATATAGTGAAATTTTAGTTTTTAATATTGGCTGTTTTTAACAAATGGCTCAGAAAATCCCAGAACATGTTGCAGTTGGATCTGGTAAGAACCAGTTGGGGCACACACATGTGTCACTCCAGCAGGTTCAGCAGGCTGCCCTGGTCCTGTGCAGTGAGCTGCTTCAGTTCCTTTCACAGCCTCCACCACCTTTGATGGGGGCTACTTCCTGTCTCCCCTCAGACTTCTACACACTACTTTCCAAGCCCAAGGCCTCAGCTTGTCACTTTGTCCTTGGAACACCTCTTGTTCGGATGCACTGACTGGAATCAAGTCAAAACTCTATGGTCTCCTGCAAACCCTCTCCACAAAAGGACAACCCAGTAGCTCTGAACTCCCAATTCATTGTTCACTGACATGAATTTAATATCAGACTCACATTGTCACCTGCCACCTGGACATTTCCTCTTCGATGGTCTTCAAATATCTCAAACTCAGTGTAACCAAGCAACTTACCCCCATGGTGTTCCTATTCCTCCAGTCACTTGAGTATATATATTAAGGATTAAAACTCGGAGCCTTTGCACTGAACTATGTCCCTACCCATTCTGATTATTTTGAGAGACAGGGTCTCGTAAAGTTGCCAAAATACCCAGGCTTGACTCCCAACTTGAAATCTTCCTGCATTGGTCTCCCAAAGTGCTAGGATTGCAAGTACACACCAGCAAACCCAGGCTCAGGTAGTTTTTTGTTTTGTTTTCAGTTTTCCTTTAGGCCATCTCCTTCTCTGTTCAGAGCCTTTAGATACTGTTTTATCTCCCAAGAACATATTCCCTCATTCTGTATTGTTCCAGCTGCCTTTCTACTCATAGTCTTTCTGCCTCAGCCTTCTGAGTAGCTGAGATTATATGTTTGCACCACTATACTTGGCTTCCTCCCTTAATTTTATTTTTGGCTGATTCTTAACCATCCTTCAGGTCTCAATTGAGATTTCCTCTGGAAAATCTTTGGAAGGTTAAGAACCTATGCACACTGCTCCCCTGTTATTACATATTGCCACACTATTAAAAATTTTCTATTTCTTTGTTGGTACTGGCACTCGAACTGAGGACCTTGTGCTTGCAAGGCAGATATGCTGCTGAGCCATGACCCTGGTCCTATAAATTTTCCATTTAAAGGCTATGAAGATAAGACAAAATTTTTGGAGGTTTTTTGTTTCTCTTGATGTTTGAGACAGGGTCTCCATGTAATTTAGGGTGGTCTTCAACTCATGGCCATCCTCCTGAATGCTAGGATTACAGGCATCCACCACACCTGGCTCCATAAAACTGATCTTGTTCATAAGTCTCCCTAGTATCTAGGCCCCTCACTGGCACACAGTGGGCACTGAGCAGTTGAATTAAGGAGTAAGTAAATCTTGTAGTTCCCCTACAAATCTCTTTCATCCAGCCAATTTCCTCATGGTTCCAACATCATATCTTATGTTTTGCTTCTAAAAACAAAAATTCATAGTTTTAGCCAGGTGTGGGAAGCTGAAGCAAGAGGATCACTGGGAGTTGAAGGCTAGCCTGGGCTATCTATTGAGACACTTACAAAAAAAATACAGGGCTGGGGATTTAGTTCAGTGGCTCAAGTGCTTACCTGGTAAGTGCAAAGTCATGAGTTCAATCCCGGATACAAAAAAAAGTTTTTCTTATGCTTAAGGAAACAGAAAATGTCACCTGATAGAATCAACATTGAATAGATGAAATCAACCATCTGCAAAATAATCCATTTTAATGGTTGGTTTGTAATATACCAGTGAGATAAGGATACTCTTCAGGTCTCTATGGTGACTGGTATGTTTGTATAGGCTGGGAATCTGCCAGATACAAAGAAAATGATAATGTGAATTGTAGCCTGATTGCAAGAGATAATGCTGTGCAAACAGACCCTTGTCTGCATGGGTCTTGGAAAGAGTTGAGACAAAGGGACAGTTTCTGTGTGATCATTAAGTGTTTTCTACAGTCCTTTGTAGCTTAAAAAGCACCCCCTGCTGTTAGTTACCTCAGTGTATCTCCATGAGGACCCCACAAAGATGGCACTTTACAGATAACAAAAATCCCCACTCCTTCCCCAAAGCCCACAGGAACAAGATTATGAACTCAGAAGTACCTCTAGGGCAGGCACATATTGTATTCACAGTGACCTAGTAGTCAACCACCTACTTGTTCATCTCATTTTATGCACTTAGCTGCTTTTGGCTTGGAAAAAGTTGGCTCAGAACACCCCAAGGGGGTAGCCTGATTGGAGAGCTGATTACTTCCAGATGACTCCATTCAATAAGCATTTATTTATGATTGATTGATTGATTACTTTTTTTTTGGTACGTCTTGCCAGGTTGGCACTTAGGCAGCTGAGCTAAATCCCCCACCCAATTGATTGACGATTAGGACAAGGGCTCATTAGTTGAGGCTAGTCTTTCACTGTGTAGCCTAGGCTGGGCTAGAATTTGTGGTGATCTGCTTCAGCCTCTTGCATGCTGGGATTGTAGACATGCACCACCACACTCAGCCAACAAGTATTTACTGAACAATGACTATAGCCCAGCAGAGTGCTAAGAGCTGGGGATACAGAAGAAAATAAAATATAGGGCTCCTATCCGAGCACAGTGAAAGATGCCTGTAGTTCTAGCTACTCCAGAGACTGAGGGAGGAGGATCATTTGAACACAGTCTGGGCAATATAATGAGATGTATGTCTCGAAAAAAAAACCCACAAACATTGAACTCTCAAATGAATTACAATATGGGGTGGTACGTGCTTTGAGAAGGAAGGGAGACAGGCATTTTGCAGGCTCAGAGAAGGGCCATTTAGCTGGGCCTAGTGTGGTGCTTGCCTGAAATCCCAGCACTCGGAGGCAGAGGAGAGGATTGCAATTTCGAGCCCAGGTTGAGCAGTTTAGGGACTTAGCAAGACTTTGTCACCAAAACAAAACAAAATAACTGAAGTTGTAACTCAAAGTGACCCTGTGTTCAATCCCAGTGTGGCAAAGGAAAAAAAAAAGGTCTATATCTATACTAGTCTGATGGAAGGTCGGGAAAGGGTCTTAGCAAGACAAAAAAGGGAGAGCAGAGAATGAGGAGAGAAAGATTTTCTAGGAAGAGAGCAAAAAATAAGCCTTAGGAGGAGCCTGTGTGGCAAGTAAAGATGAGGGAAGAGGAAGAGGTGAGGTCAGGATGGGGAGAGAGCCATAAAATCCAAATTAATATGAAAACCTCATGGTAATAACTTCCAATATGATAGACATTACTTATGTAATTATTAGTTTTACATGTAAAAACTATAATTCAGTCCATAATTTTACATTCATCTTACATGTCAGTGAAAAAGCAGAACAAGTTACATCACAAAAGAACCAAAAATAGAAAACATTTCATAACAAATATATTCCAACTTTGAAAAGAATTGCTTCCTTGATGTCTTTACATCCACTTCCGTGTAATTATGTACAATACATTGTTTCCTTCGATAAGTTCATCCCCATACTTATTCTTCAGTTCATTTGCATACCATTCTGTCTGCTCTAGGGCTATATTCATATAGCCATCCAGGCAAACCAGGACCCCTCAATAGTTCACTCTCCAATTTAATTTGAACACAACTGGCCTTCTGATGATTTACTTTAAGAAGTCATGGAGCTTGCTTCTGCAGACTTATTTTTTTTTGTTGGTACCAGAGATGGAACTCACAATCTTGAGCTTGCCAGACAGGCACTTGTACACTTGTACTGCTGAGCTAAATCCCCAGCCCCAGCAGACTCATTTTAACAATCTTGGGAGGCAGGAAACCTGAGTTCTAATTCTAGCTCTGCTACTTAATTAGCTGTGTGACTTGAGCAACTCATCATTTCACCTCTCATGGCCCCAGGTTCCTCATCTCTCAGCTGGGACCCAGAACCCTACTCCAGGCACCCCATGAACCTGTCCTCCATGGACCTATTAATGTAATTATGAATCATTAGTTAATGGAATCAATGCTGTTTATATTACTAACCTTGATAACTTTAATGTTATTTTCTTGCAGCGCTAAGGACAGAATCCAGGGCCTACCTTGTACATGCTAGCCAGGTGATCTACCACTAAACCACACTCTAGGCCCATGTCCTGATAACATTATGATAACCAGATCCAACTGACAAGAAATGATTAAACTAAATGTATAAGTGAAAAGGTTGGGCACAGTGTGGTGTGTGCTTATAGTCACAGCATTCAGGATCCAGAAGCCTGAGGCCTGAGGCTCATGAGGTCAAAGACAGCCTGAGCAACACAGTGAGAGCCTGCCTCAAAAAGAAAAAAAAACACTGATACAATGGCACATGTGTATAATCTGAGCACTCTGGGATGCTGAGGCAAGAGCATTGTAAATTTGAGTTTGAGGAGACTCCCATCTCAAAAAAATAAATATAAAAAATAAGTAGGTCTGAGGATGTAAGCTCTGTGTGAAGGCCCTGGGTCAACCCCTAGTCCAAAAAAAAAAAAAAACAAGGCATGGTAACACACCTATAATCCTAGGATTTGGGAGGCTGAGGCAAGAGGATACTGTGAGTTTGAGGCCAACCTGGGCTACATAGTGAGTTCAAGGCCAGAGTGAGCTACATAACCAGACCCTGTCAAAAAAAAATCCAAAAATCAAAGTTGTTAGCACAGGGAAAATCAGAACTTGAATGCCTTATTGCTTTGTACTTTTGGTACAGTCTTTACTTTGAATCACATGATAATGGAAGTGTAGCACTGAGAGTGGGATGGGAGCAGGGGGCCAAGGTAAAGACCATATTGTCAGTACTGGCCTCAACCAGTGGAGAAGGTATCATTTACATCATTTGGACAGCTAGAAAATAAGTCTCAGATGGTTTGAGAGACAGATCCACACTTGCATAATGGGATGAGACTGGATGGGAACCCAAACAGCCTGCAATCAGAGCTTCCCTCAAGGGCAGGGTTTGTGTCTGTGATTCTGGATGGGAGTTTCCTCAGAATGGGCCTTTGTGGTCCCAATTAAAGGATCTATGTTTTTATGCAATTAGCAAGGGACTCTGGTAGCAGGTCCCAAGCCAGGGTGATTGAGGCCAGAGTAAAAGATGACTCTCAGAGGCTGGGCCTTGGGGGCCATGTGTTTGTAATCATTGTGCCTATGGTCAGGCTAAGACAGGGAGGTCTGTCCTGGCCAGCAGCCAAGCCAGATGTTCACTGTGTGATTCCACAGTATAAACCTCAGCAACTCCTTGGTATGCTGGGAGTTCCATGTACCATAGTTACAGCTAGCTTCATCCTGTAACTCAGAAGATTTTGAAAGGGTAGGTCTGATCCAAGGCAGAGCTAGAGGGGCAGGAGGTTGGCCTCGCATTGCTTCACCACTTCTAGTTTGGGCCCCTTTCCTTGCACATGACTGTCTGCCTTCTCCACATCCACAGGTTTCCTGTCTTCCTGCAGCCTTCCCCATTCCCAGCACTTCCACTGTGGCCTGCTAGCTATAGTCTTTATTTCCTCCTGTCTGGTATGAAGGGTGAGCCCCTTGCTTCTCTTGTCCATCTAAGAAAGCCCCATTCACCCACTGCAGCTTCTCTTATCTTAGCTCCACTGTGAAACCTCTCCAGCTTGCCTGAAAAAGGAAGGTTTAAAAGCAGGCAGTGCTCAGGGAGCATCTATTACCAGCTGTGCAGCTTGGGATTTTATATAATCACTTCGTTAAATCTGAGAGAGAGAGAGAGAGTGTTGAGCTTCAGTTCAGCTCCTGCCGCACCCTTTTCAAAACAGGGTCTTGCTATGTTGCCCAGGCTGGCTTTCAATTTGCATTGCTCCTGTCTTAGCTGGCACTAGAGGTATGTGCCATCAAATCTGGTGAGCCCAGGAGTTTGAGGCCAGCATGGACAGCACAGCAAGACCCTGTCTCAAGAAAAAAAAAAAAAAAAAAACTTTTGCGACAGTCCCATGAACTCCTACAGATAAAGAAGGGTAGATTCAGAGGTGAAGGGAAGCAATTGGCCCAAGGTCATGGTCTTAGTTACTTCTTCATTGTCCTCATTTGCTGGGACAAAATACCAAGCACCCACAAGTTACAGCAGAGGTTTGTTTAGCTGAGTCTGTAGAGCTTTCAGTCCATAGTCAGCTGTATCGAAAGAAGGGTGGCCTGAAAGAGGGGCATCCCAGAGGAAACAGTGTGGGATTAAGGGAGGAAGGATATATAGACACCCTTCCAGGTTGTGCCCACAGTGACCCCTCTCTCACCAAGGCTTCACCTCTCGGCATCACACCCCGCTATGAACCATCAGTGAACTAATCCAGTATCACATGCCCATGATCCAGTCACTCCCAAAAGCCCTACCTATAAGCACATGAAGTTTTGGGTGTCCATTTACATATAAACTGACAGTGACACAGCTAAGAAGTGTAGGGACAGAGCTGAGCATGGTGGCACAAACCTGTAGCATCAGCACTTGGGAGATTTAGGCTGGTTGATTGTGAGTTCAAGGCCAGTCTGGACTACACAGCAAGCAAAATCTTTTGTCTCAAAGAAAGCAAAACCAAAACAGTCAGGGATGCAGCCCTACTTAAGTGAGTTCCTAAGAATTTAAATTGTCTACATTTCATATGCTTTGCTTTCTCCAAGACACCTTGCATGATCATCTTTGACTCTTTACATCCCACCCCAATCATGTTCAGTTCATCTGCAAGTATCATAGGCTTCATCTTCAGAAAGCATCTGGAATCTACCATTTCCAACCAACACCAAGGTTGCCACCCTGATATAAACCCTTGCCATCTTTCACCTGGATGACCTCAGTGGTACTATAACTGTTCCTTTGCCCTACAGTTCCTCACTGATGGTCCCCTGCCCCTCCTCAATCTATCCACCACATAGAAGCCAGAGGGAACCCATTAAAACACAAGCTAAATCATGTCACTTCTTTACCTTAAAATCCAACAGTGGCCAGGCATGAAGGTACACTCCTGTAATCCCAGCACTCAAGAGGCTGAGGCAGGATTGCCATGAGTTCAAGTCCAGGCTGGACTCCATAGTGGGTTCAAAGCCAGTCTGAACTCCATAGCAAAACCTTATCAAAAACAAACAAATCCCATAACATAACAAAAAGCTAACAATAGTGGGGACAACAAGAAAGAAAAAACATTGAAGTTGGTTAAATAAGACTGCCTTCCTCAATGCAAATGGACCTCATACAATACCTTAATGGCCTGAATACAATAAAATGCTGAGATGAAAGAATTCTCTTAACTTTGAACTTTTAAAAAATTTTAATGTAACACAAGTAGATACTAATAAAGAAAATACAAAAAGCACTCTTCTTGCTTCTACAGAAAAATTTCATTAACAAAATAATTAAAGAATAACAAAGGCTAATATATAATATACTTTATCATTATCTTGAAAGAATGGCCAAAATGTCACTAAGTACAAGTCATAGAGTCCCTTACAAAAAAGAAAAACAAAAGGACAAAAGTTTATTTTCAAGACAAGTCACAGAGTGGGAAAAAAAATTTGCCAGTTGTCCTTCAGACAAGAGACTAATATCTACAATATATAAAGAATTGAAAAAAGTTAGACTTTAAAGACTCAATCCAAAAATGGGCACCTGAGAAGAAGACAAATTTATCAGATGAAAAAAAAATCTGGTAAGTTTGGGGATTTAGCTCAGCAGCATAAGTGCCTGCCTGGCAAACGTTAGGTCATGAGTTCAATCCCCAGTACCAGAAAAAGAAATGGCAAATAAATATACGAAAAAATGTTCAGCATCACTGGTTATTCAAGAGATGCAAATTAAAACAACACTGAGATTTCATCTTCAGAAAGAATGGCCACCATCAATAAATCAACTGATAACAAATACCGGTGGGAGTGTGGGAAAAAAGGAACTCCTCTCCACTGTTAGTGGGAGTGTAGACTACTACAGCCACTGTGAAAATCAGTGTGGAGATTCCTAGAAAAACTAAAAGTAGAGGTCCCATTGGACTCAGCTATTCCCCTTCTTGGTATCTTATCAAAAGAATTAAAAGCATCATACTACAGTGATATATGTACATCCATGTTTATAGTGGCACAGTTTGTAATAGCCAAATCTTGAAAATATCCCAAATGCCTATCAACTGACAAATGGATAAAAAAAGATGTGGGTTTTTTAACTACAATGGAGTACTACTCTGCCATAAAGAAGGGTAAACTTGAGATATTTTTAGGTAAATGGATGGACCTTGAGGCCATACTCTTTTTTTGTACCAGGAATCAAACTCAAGTCTTAGTGTTTGCCAAGCAGGTACTTCCTTTATGCTGGACTTCCTTTATGCTGTGCAAAAATCACCATCCCTGGGGTACCTTTTAGGGACAAGGTCCACAGAGACGAGGCGAGCTCATCCTGAGGGGGCCCAACCACTGATTAAATTATATGTACTGCCTTTCGGTCATTCAGATTCTCTGGGATAAGGCCAGCTGAAATTAGTGACAAATCTGAAGCAGAGAATATTGACAAAGGCTGCTTCATTACCGGTGATGATTCACAATAATTCAAAAGCAGCTCCCTGGGTTGAGGAGAGCTTTAGTTAGTGAATAGGTAAGAGTTTTTGCTACTTGGCTAGACACAGACCTCAAGTCCTTAAAATCAGTCTTGTTCCCTTCCAAGAGTTGAAAAATAACCCTTCCTTCCCCAAAGCCTTCTTTTTCCAAATCTGAAATGCTTACTGGGGAAGAAGGTTTTGAAAACAAGAAAATGCTTTTTCTTTTCTCTTTTATTTTGTTTTGTTTTCTTTTTTTCTTTCTTTTCTCTTTCTTTCTTTCTTTCTTTCTTTCTTTCTTTCTTTCTTTCTTTCCTCTTTCTTTCTTTCTTTCTTTCTTTCTTTCTTCTTTCTTTCTTTCTTTTTCTTTCCTTTTTGAAACAGTTTCACTGTGCAATTCAGACTGGCCTTCAAATCTCCATGTAGGCCAGGCTGGCCTCAAACTCACAGCAACCCTCCTGTCTCAGCATCCCAAGTGCTGGGACTACAGACATGTGCCACCATGCCAGACTCCACTTTTTTATTTTTTACTTTTTTGTCTCTCAATGTACTCCAGGCTGGCCTCAATCACTTGGTGATCATCCTGCCTCAGCTGCCCAAATGCACTTTTTTTTAATTTAAAATTTTTTTCTTAGTACATGTTTGCAATACTTAATGATTACATTCATTGTAGGGAGGTCTGTGTACATAACATATATTAATTCTTTTTACTTCCCCTAATTCCACTTTTAAATTGTGATTGTGCTCTAAAGGAAATAAACAGCATCATGGTTGGGGAAGGTCTAGGAAGAGGTGGCTGAGATATGAATTACAAGGAGTCAGCCATGCTAATATTTTATTTTATTTTAGGTACTGGGAATCAAACTCACAACCTCACACTTGCCAGGCAAGTGCTTTGCCACTGAGCTATATATATTCCCAGCCATGCTAATATTTTAGCGCAACTGGATGTAATGGTACATGCCTGTAATCCCAGTACTCTGGAGGCTGAAGCAGGAGGATCTCTGCTAGTTCATTGTTAGCCTGAGCTACACAGAGACACCCTGCCTCAAAAATAAATTAATAAATAAAAATTTAAGGGAAACTTTCTGGCAGAGGAAACAACAGATACAAATAGTGGGTGTTAGAAATGGTCTTAGTGTTCAAAGACAACAAAGAAAGCCAACATGGCTGAAGTGAAATGCACAACCAAGGTGAGATTTGAAAAGGCCAGATCACCAAGGGATTTTTGTATGCTGCAGTAAGGAGTTTGCATGGTATTTCTTGTGTATTGGGAATGTAATGAAAGCATGTAAGCAACATGATAGATAGATAGATAGATAGATAGATAGATAGATAGATGATAGATAGATAGATGATAGGCAGAGTACACCAAAAATGTATACATATTTACATACCTCAGGAAACAAAAAAATAGTATAATTTTTTTAACAGATGGCATTACCCTTGTATGGGATACCGTAGAGGATGTCATATATCTCAGAGAACCCATTACACTTCAGCCCTTAAAGGAGAAATTGAAAATGTATGTGTGACAATCTCAATGACCAAGGTTACCCCAACAGCAGATTGCCTTACTAATAAATGTCTGGAAACTAATTGCCACCACTTTGAGCAGCTCTTGTAATTGTAGAGGCCAAAGGTAATTTGTGTTAATCTTATGTCTCAATAAATTTAGTATAAAAATATATAAACAGAGGAGCTAAAGATGGCCAATCAGTGAGCAACAAAATACAAAGCCTCCCGGGAGAAACAACTCATATGCCAGAATAAAACATCCTGGAGAGACCCAGACAGAGGGAGATGGATCCTCTTGACACAGGAAGAAATGAAAACGTAAAAAAGCTCATCAAATACGCAGTCTCGGGGCTACAATTGGAACAACTAAGATTACCAGACAAGGCGTTTTCACTTCAACCTGCCAAGTTTGTAATGGCCTGAATTCCGCAAATTCGCACCGGCCAGCAGAGCCACCCAAACTCATTCTCATCACCACTCACAGGAGCCACAGCTGTGCTGAAGTCAGGGGTTAGTGAGCCCAACAGAGAGTGGAGTTGGCAGAGGGACCTTCATTAATCCATGGTCAGTGCTGGGAATGAGACCCCTCCCCATGGAAAGGGCACAACCAAATGGGCAAAATGTTGGAATTGGGCAGGAGGAGCCTGACTTCAGTTGGTTGCTCCCTCCCCAGAGCAGATTTGTGGGTTTTGCTTGCACTGGGTCACACCCCTGGCCAGGACCCAATGAGTCATCCCAAATCCATTCCCTGTGCTTAGCACACACTAACCTGGTGAAGGCCCCTGAAGTTTGGCTGGCCCGGTGGGGAGGGGCCAGCATACACAGCCCCTGCTTACACCTCTGACAAGAGCAGGCAGGGGAGGGCAGAGGTCCCTCAACAGCATGTTTCAGAGGAACCATGGCTGACAGGGAAGGGGGCTGGGACCTCCAGTGTACACCTGTGTGGAGGAAGCCAGGACCATGACAGGAGAGAGAGGCAAGAGAAGGCCCTCAGTCCAGAACCCTGAGAGCACTGATCCAGGAGAGGGAAAACCAAGGGAGACTGAGGGCCGCAAACATGCAACATCAGACATGGCTTCAATGGACATTAAGAGATCTTCGGGACCTTGTAGAGAAGCTCAAAACTGAAATATTAAATCAGGTAAAACAAAATATGAGTAGAGTAATAAAAGAAATGCTAAGCATCTCTCAGGAAGACATAGACAGAAGAAGGGAGGAACACACACAAAAAAAGGAGAGAAATATTCAATAAAGAATATAAAGAAAATATAGAGTACATGAAGCAGATTCAAAGAGATTACCAGGAAATTAAAAACTCCATTGAAATCTGGCAAAACTCCTTAAAAGAAACTAAGGATAGACTATCAAAACTTGAAGACAAGTTTACAATATGTGATATGAAAGGAAAGATCTCTTAAAAATAACAAGGAAACAGGCAGGAACAATACAAAGGCCAGAAGACAAGAGAATCTATAATTTAAGAATAAGAAATGTGAACCAAGAAGCAGGAATACAAACAGGCAAATTACAAAGGCTATTCACAGAAATAATTAAAGAAAACTTCCCAAGCAAGGGAAAAGAAAATGATATTCGGTTATGTGAGGCATATAGAACTCCAGCCACCTACAACCAAAACATAGCTACACCCAGACATATAATAATCAAGATGCCAGAAATTCAATATAAAAACAGAATATTAAAAGCCGTTAGAGAAAACAAACAGATTACCTATAAAGGTAAGCCTATCAGGATCATGGCAGACTTCTTGACACAGACCATCAGATCAAGAAGAGCTTGGAGTGAAGTATTCCAAGCCCAGATATAAAATGACCTCCAGCCCAGATTGATGTACCCTGCAAAACTGTAACTAGAAATTAATGGAGAAACAAGATGCTTCCATGACAAAGAGGAACTGGGCAAGTTTGTGACCACCAATCCAACCCTACAGAGAATACTGAAGGACATTCTAGAGAGGAAAAAAATACCAGGATTTTAGGAACAGTGGCAGAAAGGCCTCAATGAGTGGGGCAGGCAGTAAAATGAAGGAGAAAACTAGACAAAGGCAGAAAAATAGCATAGCAGAAATGAGGCAGAGAAGGATGATTAGAATATCTAACATAGACGGCCTTGATACACTATATTGTTAATAGTGTACCAGGATTTAAAAACCACATTACTTACACCAATCTGCTTAGATGTATTATATTCTGTTCCAATCATTCTACTTGTACTAGATTTGAGGGCAGAGACAGTTATCCTGAAAATAACAGGATATAGTACAGTAATCATCCTTAATTTCCTATTAACTTAATCTAAAGCTCTGTATAACATACACTCTTTTACCATGACTGATCATAATTAAATCTGGTTTGTTAGATTGCTGTTTTGTATTGATAGATTTTATTCAAAGCTGTTATGACTGATACTATCAAGTCTGAGAGTATAGACTACTGCACTGAAGATGACAAGATTCACTAGAATATCCACTATGGTTTGATTATTACCTACCTTCGAAGTTTTATACTGTCTACAATGTTTTATTTTTACTAATATTGTTATGTACTGCTATATTCAATTATACTGCTATATTCAATTCTGTCTGATGATATAGACAATTCTATTGAAGATAATTAGAAATGACACAGTAATCATTGTAGATCACCTTGTACTGTGGTTTTATGTGACTTTTTGGCTTCATGTTTTTATAGAAATTTGTATTGTTTTGTCTTGCTAGGTATTTTTTCCCTCTAATTCAGAAATTATAGAAATACATGTAGAGACTCATGCATACATAGCTGTTTACAGTCTCACTGTTTGAATATCTACTTTGTATGCTTTAATTTTGTAACTTGAACAACTATTTCTAAGAGGACAATATGTAATTTATCAACTAGTGATTTCTTACTGTTTATCTTTTTTTGGAATTCTGTATTATCTCTACTCTTTACATGTTTTTTCTCTTTAAATAAAAAAATTAAAAAGAAAAAACTGTAAACAAATGTTTTCTTTTTTTGAATTATGTATACACTTTTGGTGGACTTTTTATATATCTATTTCTATATCCGTATCTATAGCTATGTCTACATCTATGTCTATGTATATGTCTATTCTGTGGGGGGGCATGTAGCTCAATGCGAAGGTTCTGTGTTCAATCTCCAATAAAAGAAATAAAGACGGCTGGAGTTTTAGCTCAGCAGCATAAGTGTCTGCCTGGCAAATGTGAGGTCATGTGTTCAATCCCTGGTACCAATAAATAAATAAATAAATAAATAAATAAATAAATAAAACAAAGAGAAACAGGAAAGACAGAGACAGAGACAGAGACAGACAGAGACAGAGGAAGAAAAATCTTCCTATTTCTACCTTATAGTTCTCACCTGTAAGGCTTAACTTCCACCTGGCCCATCCTAGAGGCAGAGGGACAGTTTTCTCCATTGGAATGCGCCATGTCCTAGGCACAGGAGCAGGTTTGTATTCCTCCTAGCTGTTATCCTCAGGCTGCCTACCTGCTCCCTGAAAAGGACAATCATTCCATAGCATTCTGGGCAGCCATTCACCAGGCAGTAGTCCTGATCTTACTCAATCTGCCACCTACTCGCCACTATGTGACCTGTTTCTGGCAACTGGTAAAGGACAGCACCCTGCTGATGTGGGGAAAGTAGCTAATCACTAAGGCAAGGACAGTCTGGAGGGTGTGGTTCTGGGAGCAGTGCAGCTGGGTTGGAAAGGCGCTCTCTGGTCCTGGACTTTTTGTGGGCCCCCAATTCACCAACCCCAGTAACTTGTATCTGCCCTCTCTCTGTACCTTCAAAGGCCTAGGCTGGCTTAGGTCCCCCAGCTGTGTTGCTCAAATGCTGTCCTCTTTGTCCTTTCCCTCCTTTGCCCTCTTCTTCATTTTGTTTTGTTTTTGAGGTGCTAGTGATTGAATACAGGAGTGCCAAGATATATCCCTACCTCTATGTGTTTAGTGGTATCAAGGATCGAACCTGAGGCCTTCACCCTGAGCTATAGCTTCAGCCAATTTTTTAATCTTGTGAAATTGCTAAATTACCCAGGCTGGGCTGGGACTTGTGACCCTCCTGCCTCAGGCTCTAGAGAAGATGGAATTAGAGTGTGCCACAGTGTGCCACTGTGGCCAGCCATCCTGCCCTGCTTGATGAATTTGAACAAAGTATCCTAGGAGCATCCCTAAGCTCTTTATACTCAGAGCAAATAGGTAGCAATCCATTCTCCAGGACATACAGTTCCCAAATCAGATCTAGGAAGAGGCCAAAGCCTTTGAAGGACTGTAGAAAAACTTACACTCATCCCCTCTACCTCCCCCTATCAGCCCTAGAAGCTTGAGTTTTCACTGCCTGTCTCTTTTAGTTCCAGTGTAGAAAAGAAAAGGACTGCAGACACCAAAATTAGAAGTCTGCTTGGACTCTTGGGGGGACACCACAGAGGCCTGGGCTCCAGTTTTGGGGAAATGTACCCACAGTGTGTAAGAAAAGTTTCTCTCTGCCACAAGAGGAACATGTGGGAACTAAGTACTATATGGTATCATGGGAGCCCCAAAAACTGTCTTTGATCTGGGGAGCAAAAGTGTCCAGGGAATCTGGAAAGTCCTACACAAGGCACTGGCTGGTACCATATATCTCACAGATGAATATGGATGGCTTTGCACCAGGGCAAGACTTAGCAAGGGGATAGAAAAGGGTTGTTCCTGGTTTTAACTCAGATTCCTCCATGCTACTTCCAGGTCCATGCCAAGGCAGGTGTAAGAGGGAAACAGGAAGCTGTAACATGGTAGCACACATCTATAAATCCAGCACTGTGGGAGGCCAAGGCAGGATGATTATACATCTGAGCCCAGTCTGGGCAACTTAGTGACTTAGCAAGACTCTGTCTCAAAAATGAAAAAATAAACAAAGGCTGAGGATGTAGCTCAGTGTAACAGCCTCGGGTACAATCCCCAGTAATCCCCCTCCAAAAATGAAAATATAGGTCAACAAGAAGCAAGCCCTCTGTCGTATTTACTTTTTACTCATTGCTGAGGCAAAATAATTGATGCCCATAGTTGGGAAAGGAAAGGTTTATTTCTTACAGTTTTTGGAGGTTTCAGTCCATATTCAGCTGGCTCCAAGGCAGGGTGGCATGGCCAGGCCACAGTTCATGGTGGCTGCAAACAGCAAGCAGAAACTGGCAAGAGAGAGAGACACATGCCTTCTTCCTGCCATTACATCACATTCTGTCTCCACCCCTCGGCCAGTGTAGCACTCACATCTCCAATCCAAGGGCTAGACAATGAACCAATCACAAATGCATAATGCAAAGGCATGAGGCTTGGGGGCCACTGACATAAACTGAAATCAGCACCATGCACGGGTCACTGGGGGGACAGCCAGATGCTAGCCTTTTCCCATGAGTCAGTGCCATTCTGAGACTGCAGGGGCAGAGAACAAGAAGTCACTGAGAAGCAAACCCTCCCTACAAATCAGCACCATGCACAGGCCACTGAGGGGAGAGCCAGATGCCAGCCCCCTTCCTGCACATGGGCTGGGAAATAAGAAAAATCAACCCCCCTCCTCCCACTGTAAGCAACCTGATCTGGAGAAACAGGCTGTGATGATGGCTACTGAGGTAGAATACAATTTAATGCTTGTAATGTTTGGTGTTTCAATGACTTTGCAGTTCTAAAGCCAATAGTTTGATCATCTATTCAGAGGATGGCAATATGTAGAGTAGCATCTATGGGGCATCTGCTTCTGAGGGTGATGGTCATTGTTGATTCCCTATCATCTTGTATTGAAGTCCAGTATCATTTTCATTGTTTTATTGGATTGGGTTTTGTTCCATTTTGTTTTGTTTGATTTTATTGTGTCTAATGACATGGGCAACTATTTCAAAGATAACATTTATGGTAGCCATTTTGGTTTTAATATTTTTTGGTTTTGAAGTCTCTCTTGCAATCATTGTTTGTTTTTATTGGTTCTATTCTGTTCTGTTTTATTTAGTTTTTACTATGTTTGAAGGTATGGGCAGCTATTTTGAAGACAGCAAGAGGAATTATGGTAACCATTGTTGATTTCCTATTGTTTTAAATCTTGTGTCACTTACACTGGTTTGTTTTGATTGGCTTTGTTGTGTTTTGTTTTGTTTTTTGGTTTTATTCTCTTTAAAATAAAAATTTTAAAAATAAATATAAATAAAAATATAGAGAGGAAGGCAAGGGCAATAATGCCAAGAATAGGTGGAATGGGCATACCTGACCCTCCCCTTCCTGTTTCCTAGTTCTTAGTCACCATTATGCTTTTGGATATAGTCCCAACCAAGGCCTCATTCTGGCATGGTGTCCATTGCTATCCTTCTGGATTAGTAAAGTTTCTTTTTGAGACAGGGTCTCACTATGCAGTTCAGGCTGGCTTTGAACTCACTATGGAGCCCAGGTTGGCCTTGAATTTGCAGCAATCCTCCTGCCTCAGCCTGTGCTAGGCTTAGTGAGGCTACAATTATGGAAAAGACACAATTGTGAGGGCCGGGAATACAGCTCAGCAGCACAGTGCCTGCCTAGCAAGCACAAGATCATGAGTTCAATTCCCGGTACCAAAAAAAAAAAAAGACATAATTGTAAAATAGCTCACAAGATCACAGGCAGCCAGACAGGTTAGCAGGCATCTACATTCCATGGAACAAGCCCAATGACAAAGGCAGAGTGTGGGATAACAAGAGATGAATATTGGGAAGGATTGGGGAATGTTCCTGGAGGAAGTACTGAGCTCAGACAATAGTGAACAAAAGAGGAAAGGAAGGAAAGAGTATTCAGGCAGAGGAATCAGTGTGGGAGAAATCCTGGAGGCCAATCTGAGCAGCTGGATGTGGTTCTGTTTGAGAAAGTGGGTGTGCATGTGTGTAAGGACTGTGGAGGAGCAAAACAGAAGTGTGAGCTGGTTGGGGACCTTGCATGCCATGGCAGGGTCAGGGTTTGATGTGAAATGAGGCTTTTGAAGGTTTAGACAGAGCCATCATCAATCACCTTAGTGTTTTCAAAAGATCAACCTGGCTTCTGGATAGAGGTTATGCACTGGGGGCAGGCACAAAGAGTTGCTGGAAGATAACTCAAAATGATATTACAGCAGGGGTCTGGTGGCACATGCCTGAAAACCCAGCACTCAGCAGGCTGAGGCAGGAGGATTGTCATTAGTTTGAGGCCAGCCTGGGATACAGAGAGAGACCCTGTGTCAAAAAACTAAAAAACAAACAAACAAAAAGATGTCATTACAGCTGATACATGCCTACAATTCTGCTACCATGGGAAGTTGAGACAGGATTGTAAGTTTGAGCCCAGCCTGGGTGACTTAGCAATTTAGTGAGACCCTGTCTCAAAATAAAAAAGAATCTAGGCACATAACTCAGTGTGAAGGCCCTGGGTTCAAAACAAAAACAAAAATTATTACAGTGGTTCAGGCAAGAGATGATGGGGGTTTTGTTTGTTCATTTGTTTTTTGAGACAGGGTCTCACTATATAGCCCAGGCTGGCCTCAAACTCACAGCTATTCTCCTGCCTCAGCCTTCCGAATGCTGGGATTACAGACCTGTGCCACCACACCCAGGTGGTCATGGTGTTTTAGCTCAAAATAGTAGAGTTTGAAAAGCGATATATTTTGCAGATAGAGCAAACAGGATTTAGTAATGAATGTGGAAAATGAGAATGAGGCCTTAAATAGGCCTCCCAAGTTCTTTCTTTCTTTGCTTCTTCCTTTCATCTCTTCCTTCTGGGGTGCCGGGGATGGAAACCAGTGCTTCTCTCATGCTAGGAAAGTGCTCTTCCACTGAGCCATATCCCAGCCCCATCTTCCTCTATGCCTTGGATGCCTGAGGCTTTGCTGGCACTGATCACAGAGATGGGAGCATTTAGGAGCACATCTGGGGAAGGTTAGAGGATGAGTTCGGTGTGATGCTGGGTTCAAGCTTCCACAGCGCATGGCCTGAACCTCGGGAGAGAAGCTGAGGCTAGAGACAAAGTTGTAAGGTCTTAAGCAAGGAAGGGGAGAACAGAAGGAAAAAATTGAAACAAAGCTTTTGTAAATAAGGAGGGGAAGAGGGGCTGAAGGGAGGGGAGGGGAATGGGAAAAAAGAAGCAGTAAGATATATCTTGTATAGGTTCAGATATTCTATGATCAATATGATCATTATGCATACCTAAACTACAGCAATAAAATTAATTTTAAAAAAAAAGAGTGATTAAGGGACAGGTGTGGTGGTGCACACCTGTAATTCCAGCATTCAAGAGGCTGAGGCAGGAGGATCACTTTGAGTTTGAGGCCTGGCCTCTTATTTTTTATTTTTTGGTCCTGGGGATCAAATTCACCATCATACGCTTGCAAGGTAGGCACTTATGCCGTTGAGCTAAATCCCTTGCCCTTATTTTTTATTTTTGAGATAAGACCTAGCCAAGTTGCTAAATTGCCCAGTTTGGGCTCTAAGTTGCGATCTTTCTGCCACAGCCTCCAAGAGTGCTAGGATTTCAGGCACAGACCACCCCGCCTGGTTTGGAAAGCAGGTTTAAAAAACCTGCATCAAAAGCTGTGCATTTTAAGACAAAGACCTTTCGATAAATTATAATTCTTGGCTCCCTCCTTTGTCCCTTTCCTGCCATTCTCAGTGTCCTAGGCATGTCCAGCCCAGGGGCCAGGCCAGCTTCCATTCTTAGGAAACTACTCCCCCTGCTGGCATAGCTGGAGATGACTGCCAGTCAGGACGCTGTCCCAACTCTTCCTCCTGCTTCCCCTAGGAGGGAACTCTCTCATCCAAAGAGACAGTTAAAATCTCAATCCCAGTCCCCTTCACCATTCTCCAGAACCCTTAGGTATGTTACAAGAATTTGGGTGTGGTGGCACACACCTGCCACTCAGCACTCTGGAAGACTGAAGCAGGAGGATCATAATTTGAAGCTCAACCTGGGCAATTTTGTGATTTAGCAATACTGTCTCAAAAAAAAAAAACAAAACTTAAAAGCCTTTGGTGTGTAGCTCAGTGTGAAGGCTCTAGGTTCAATCCACCAGTTTCCTCCCCCTCAAATCCTAACTAGAAATAGGGAGGGCAAATTGGGCCTCTGGGCACAAAAATTAAATTCCTACTGCTTCCAAATCACCACCACCACCACCACCACCACCACCATCTTCTTCTTCTTCTTCTTCTTCTTCTTCTTCTTCTTCTTCTTCTTCTTCTTCTTCTTCTTCTCCTCCTCCTCCTCCTCCTCCTCCTCCCCCTCCTCTTCCTCTTCTCCTCCTCCTCCTCTTTGTCTTCTCTTCTTCTTCTTCTTTCTTCTTCTTCTCTTTTTTTCTGATAAAAAGAATTTACTATTTGCCACTCCCTAGAAATATTACACAGCAACACTGAAAACAAGCTCAATTAAGAGTTCTTGCATTTCTACTTGTGTGTGTGTTAACACACTTCAAAATTTAAAGCTATAAAAGATTAAAAACTCTATGGGTGGTAGTAGTTATCAAAAGCATACAGTTCAGAATAATTAACCCAATTTATATTGATTTCTAAGAAATCTGTCTCAACTATTTTTCTTTTTTAAAAAAGATGTTTTATTTTGAGATAACTACACTTGCAGAAAGTTTGCAAAATACCAAGAACTCTAGTATACTCTTCCCTCTAGTATACCCTTCTGAAACTTCCCATTTCAGAATCCAAGCCACATTACATTTCAGATTCATTTATATTTTCTGTTGTGTGACTATCTAGAAATTTATGTTCAGAGATATTTAGATTGTTTTCAGTTTTGTGTTAAACTGCCTGGTGATATATTTAAGTATATGTATGATGTCTTTGTGCATACCTGTGTTCTTCAAAGTAGCTACAGCAGTATACATCATCACAAATACATGAAAGTGCCCAGGGGGTTAGCTCAGTGGTGCAAGTGAATTACAGGCAAGTGCAAGGTCATGAGTTCAATTCCTGGCACACATATAAAAACCCCCAAATATATGAAAGTGCTCCAAATTATTTCAAAATCTTGGTATCATCAGGCTACATTTTTAGCAGTTTTAAGGGTGTGAAATAGCACTCATTTTATTTTAATTTACTTTTATTACAGGTGAGATTGAGCATTTTTAATGTGTTCCCTATTGATAAAGTGTGTACTCATATCCACTGAATTTTTGGTTTTTGTATTGATTTGTAGAAGCAGAGTCCACCAAAAAATGTATATATACTTCAGGAAAGCAAAAAGAATAAATGTCTAGAAATAATGACCACTACTTTGAGCATTTCTTATAACTGTAGAGGCCAAAGGTAACTTGTATTAATCTATTGAAGTCTTCACAAATTTTAGTATTAAAATATTTATATAAAATTTTCTTTTTTGGATATATATATATATATATATATATAGAGAGAGAGAGAGAGAGAGAGAGAGAGAGCCTCTATTGATCACATACATTGCAAATGTTTAGTGTTTGTCTTCATTCACTCTTTTTTGTCTTTTTTAAATTTTAAAAAGAGAAAAGTCAGAAAAGAAAAGCAAAAAGCAAAAGACATAAATAGCAAACTCAAAACAATAACAATATAGGTTTTCAAAACAGAATGAAAGAAATTTAACAATGGTTGTTATATTGAATATTGTTCTCTTTTTTTCAAAGAAAGAAAAGAAAATTAAAGAAAATAGAAAAACAGAAAAGAAGGGTAGAACAATACTGAATTTTTAAAAATTAACATCATAGAATCGCTAGTTGATACACTACTAATTGTTGTCTTAAAAAATAATTGCCAAAGTCACAAAATCAAAGCATAGTGGCTAGACACTCCAAAATTGATAGTGGAAATCCTTCTGCTCAATGTTCCAACAGAAATTCAGTAATATGTTCATCTATCTTATACACTATACATACTGTTATACTCTTTAGAGCACTTTCCTTCACTTTCACTTTCACAATATCTATTACACATTTTGGATCCATTAGGTCAGTTTTTATTATTTTTAACACTAGAGAGACAATGTGATATTTACTAATGTGAATCTTGTTTATTTCACTAATTAGGATATTTTCCAGTTGCCTCCATTTACCTATGAATGCCTCAAGATCATCCTTTTTACAGCTGAGTACTATTCCATTGTATAAAAATACCACATTTTTTTCATCCACCCTGCAGTTGATGGACATTTTGGTTGTTTTCAAGATTTAGCTATCACAAATTGAGCTGCCATGAACATGGGTGCACATATATCTCTGTGACATGCCCTTCTTAATTTTTCTGGGAAAATACCCAGGAGGGGAATAGCTGGATTGACTGGAACCTCCAATGCTATTTTTTTGAAAAATCTCCATACTGACCTCCACAGTGGTTGCACCAGTCTGCACTCCCACCAACAATGGAGAAGTGTGGGGCCCTTTTCCATCCATGTCGCATCCTAGTCCATCCACGCCTTGTGACAAGGTCCATGGGTGGAGGAGAGCGCTTCAAGGAATCGCTTCTCCAGAAAAAGGACACTGCATGTGGGGATTGGGCGCAAGGATCTTGTAATGTTTTGTACTGATAATTGTAATTTGTGTAATTCACATATATATTTTTTCTTGTAATACTCAATATGAAATCAAAAATAGAAACCCCAGAGGAGTTACTAGAAACCCTCTAGATAACCCCTTTGTGAAAACTAATTGTGAAATTTTACCTTCTGTGAGTAGTATGAGAGAGTTTATACAAAAGCTTTAAATGAAAGAGCTCATGGAGGAGGATTTAAAAATTCCTGTGAGACAACTGCCCTGAGACACTGGACAGGCAGCCAGAGATGGGCAACTAGGACACATATGTTACACCACCGGCCACCTAAGACAGGCACAGGACCAATTGCTGTCCTGCAGGCCCATGAAGGGTAAGGCCTGGTTGGGTTCATATGAAGAGTCCTTGACCCAAGACAGGCACTATCCTCACAGGGCCTGCCATACTCCCATAAGTGATAAGGGAAAAAATGTAGGGAGCGGCATGATAGCTGCTGCTCCATCTCTCCCTCCTGTGGGCATCCCGGTGTGTTGGTTTACATTTCCCAAGCTAATTAAGTAACAAGATTAAAGTGTAACAAAGGTGAAAAAAGTTAATTAACACATATTGTTTAAGATTATCCCTGCCTGGCCCTAAGCCTGGGATGCTTCCTGCTTGGGGTTTAAGTTACTGCCAAAAGTTAGCAAATATATACTCCAGCTTCTAAAAATAAAGCAGATTCAGATTCACTCACAGACTGGTGTGCAGTGTCTTCTGTCTCTCACTCACCAACTCCCTGACCACCTTTGGGACCCGTGAGCCCTGCTGCAGCTGGACTCTGGCAGAGAAGTGTTCCTTTTTCCCCCGCAGCCTCACCAAAATTTGTTATCAGTTGTTTTCTTGATGGCAGCCATTCTTTCTGGGGTGAGTTGAAATCTCAGTGCTGTTTTAATTTGCATTTCTCAAATGGCCAGTGATGGTGAACAGTTTTTCATGTATTTATTTGCCATTTGTATATCTTCATCTGAAAAATGTGTCTTCATCTCCGATGCCCATTTTTGGAGAGGGTCTTTGAATTTGGGGGGCTTGATGTTTTTCAGTTATTTATATATTCTGGATATAGGTTCTTTGTCTGAGGGATTGTTGGATAAAATTCTTTGCAATTCTGTGGGTTTTCCTTTCATTTTGTTGGTGATTTCTTTTGACAAGCAGAAAATTTTTAGTCATATGAGATACCAGTTGTTGATTCTTTGAAGTATTTCCCATGCAGTTTGCATTTTATTCATGAATTCTCTTTCTACTCCTATGTCTCCAAGACTTCTGCTTTCCTTGTCCTCCAGTAGATTTAGTGTTTCTGTTTTAATGTTTAGATCCTTTATCCATTTTGACTTTAGATTAGTGTATGGTGATAGGCATGGTCTATTTTCAGTCTCCTGCCTGTGGAAAGCCAATTTTTCCAACACCATTTATTAAAGAGGCTATTTTTTTCCCAGTGAATATGTTTAGCTCCATTGTCAAATATCAGGTGGCTGAGTGTCTTTGTAGTAGTGTTTATATCATCTAATCTGTTCCATTGATCCTCAGGTCTATTTCTTTGCCAGTATCACGCTGATTTTATTACTGTGGCTTTGTAGAATAGTTTCAGGTCAGGAACTGAGATGCCTCCTGTCTTGCCTTTGTTGCCCAGAATTGCTTTTGCTATTCTAGGTTTCTTCTGTTTCCAAATGAATTTTAGGAATATTTTCTCTAGATCTGTAAGGTATGTTGGTGATATTTTGATTGGGATTGCATTAAATCTGTATAACAGTTTTTGGAGTATGGCCATTTTCACAATGTTGGTTCTTCCAAACCAAGAGAAAGGAATATCCTTCCATTTTCTAATATTCTCTTTAATCTCCTTTTTTAGAGTAGTACAGTTTTCATCATATAGATCTTTTAAATTCTTGGTTAGGTTCATTCCTAAGTGTCTGGGTTTTTTTAGATGCTATTGTGAAAGGTGATATTTCCATAATTTCTTTCTTAGAGAGTTTTTTGGTTTTGTACAGGAATGCTATTGATTTTTGAGTGTTGACTTTGTATCCAGCTGCACTGCTGAATTTGTTTATTACCTCTAGTAGTCTTTTAATGGAGTTTTGAGGGTCTTCTATGTACAGTATCATGTCATCTGCAAATAATGATAATTTAACTTCTTCTTTTCCTATTTTTATTCCTTTTATTTCTCCCACTTGTCTGATTGCTCTGGCTAATATTTCTAGAACTGTATTAAACAGGAGTGGTGATAGTGGACATCCTTGTCTTGTTCCGAATTTCAGAGTAAAGGCTTTCAGTTTTTGTCCATTTAGTGTAATGTTGGCTATTGGATTGTCATAGATGGCCTTTATATGGTTGATGTAGACACCATGTATTCCAAGTTTCTGTAAGGTTTTTATCATGAACAGGTGTTGGACTTTATCAAAAACTTCTTCTGCATCTATTGAGATGATCATGTGAATTTTATTTTTGGCTATGTTGATGTGGTGTATTACATTTATTGATTTGTGTATGTTGAACCATCCCTGCATTCCTGGAATAAATCCCACTTGGTCATGGTGTATAATCTTCTTGATGATTTGCTGCATTCTATTTGTCAGTATTTTATTGAGCATCTTTGCATCAATGTTCATTAGTGAGATTGGCCTATAGTTCTCCTTTTTGGTTGGATCTTTCTCTGGTTTTGGTATCAGGGTAATACTTGCCTCCAAGAATAAGTTAGAGAGGACTGCATTTCTTTCAATTTCATTGAAGAGTTTAAGGAGTGTTGGCATTAAATCTTCTCTAAATTTCTTATAGAATTCAGCAGTGAATCCATCAGAACCTGGGCTTTTCAGTGTTGCTAAGTTTTTAATCACATTTTCAATTTCAGTAGCTGATACTGGGTTATTCAAAATTGTTATAGCTTCTTGATTGAGCTTTGGTAGTTCATATGTTTCTAGAAATCTGTCCATTTCCTCTGTGTTTTCAACCCTATGTGAGTAGAGATTTTCAAAGTAGGTGTTCATGATCTTTTGAATTTCCTTCTTTTCAGTCCTTATTGCATGGATTTGAGTTTTTTTATTTTCTTAATAAGATTGGCTAGAGGTTTATCAATTTTGTTTATTCTCTCAAAAAACCAGCTCTTTGATTTGTTAATTCTTTGTATTTTTTTTTTAGTTTCAATTGCATTAATTTCTGCTCTGATCTTTACAATTTCCTCTCTTCTATGAGATTTGGGTTTAAGTTGCTCTTCCTTTTCTAGAATCTTGAGATGTAGCATTAGGTTATTTATTTGTGCTTGTTCTGTTCTGTTTTCTTGATATGACTATTTATTGCTATATATTTTCCTTTTAGGACTGCTTTCATTGCATCCCATAGGTTACAGTATGTTGAGTCTGAATTTTCATTGTATTGTAGCTATTGTTTTATTTCTTCTTTAATTTTTTTTTTGTGTGTGCCAGGGATCAAACTCACGACCTTGCATTTGCCAAGCAGGCACTTATGCCACTGAGCTAAATCCCCAGCCTTTCTTCTTTAATTTCATCTGTAATCCACTGGTTGTTCAGAAGGTTTTTATTTAATTTCCATGTATTTATGAAGGTTTTGCTGTTTTTGCCATTGATTACCAATTTTAGTACACTATGATCAGATTATGCATGGGATAATTTCACTCCCTTTGCATTTACTTTAGAATGCTTTATGAGTTAATATATGGTCTATTTTGGAGAATCTCCCATGTGCAGCTGAGAAGAATGTATATTCTGATGTGGTTGGGTGGAACACTAAGTAAACATCCACTAAGTCCATTCATTCACAAGTGTGATTCAGTTCTGTTATTTCTTTGCTGACTTTTTGTCTAGTTGATCTATCTCTTTGTGACAGTGGGGTGTTAAGGTCTCCTATTACAATTGTGTTCTTGTGTATTTGGTTTTTCATATCCATTAGTGTTTGTCTTATATAGTTGGGTGCTTCTGTGTTTGGTGCATATATATTTATAATTGTTATTTCTTCCTCTTGTAGTTTTCCACTTACAAGTATGTAGTGACCTTCTTTATTTCTTTTAATCATTTTATGTTTGAAGTTCACTTTGTCTGCAAACGAAATAGCTACCCCTGCTTTTTTCTGGGTTCCTGTTGCATGGAATACTGTTTTCCATCCTTTGACTTTTAATCTATGAGTTTCTTTTGCATCAGACGTGTTTCTTGTATGCAGCATATTGTGAGGTTCTGTTTCTTGATCCATTCTGTCATCCTGCTTCTTTTGACAGGTGAATTGAGAACATTTTCATTTATGGATATCACTGATATGTAATGGCTTGACTTTGCCATATTATGTTACTGTTGTTGGTTTCCCACTTTCCTCCTTTGTTTAATTTCTTGTCCAGCCTGGTGGTTTCTTCCTGTTGTTGTTCTGCAGGTTGTGATTATTTTTATCTTTGTCTGGTATGTTTTTCAATACTCTTTCTAGGGTTGGTTTGGTAGATATGAATTTCTTCAGTTGTTCTTTGTCATGGAAGTATTTTGTTTCTCCATTAAATTTGAAAGACAGTTTCCTGGGTACATCAGTCTGGGTTGAAAGTTGTTTTCTTTTAGTGCTTGAAATACTTCACTCCAAGCTTGTCTTAACCTGAAGGTTTGTGCTGAGAAATCTGCCATGATTCTAATAGGCTTTCCTTGATAGGTGAGTTGTGTCTTTTCTCTAACAGCTTTTAGTATTCTGTTTTTATCTCTATGTCTGGGATCTTAATTATTATTTGTCTGGGTGTAGATTTATATTGTCTCCTGCATCCTCACTGATGTCTATTAGTCTTAAATTGTTTCTCTTGGCAACATCTTGAAGCTGCTGGATTGTCATCTCATGCTGCTTTGTTGTTTTTATAAGTTCTATTTTTTCATGGTTGCTATGTGCTATCCTGTCCTCAAGGTCTAAAATTCTATCCTCAGTTTCATTTAAATGGTTTTGCCAGCTTTGAATAGAATTTTTATTTCTTGGATGTCTCTTTAAATTTGTTTCATGGATTCTACTTTTTTTCTAAATTGCTCATTCAAAGTTTCAATCAATTTCCCAAGCTCCTGTTTTTTTTTTTATCTATTTCTTTCCTAGCTATGTTGAGCAAATCCTTTACTAAGTTTGTTATTTCTGTCTTTATGTAAGACATTACTTCTAATTTGATTTCCTCTATATAGCCTCATGGATTTGTTTCTTTACTTCATTTGCTATCTTTTCAGAGGTTTCTGGTGTTTGACTTTTAAAGTCCTCTATTTTGCTATTGCTTGTTCTTGCACTTGATGGACTAGATGTTTGAGATTGCATTTTGCTTTTTTGTTTTTGTCATTTTCACCTTCTTAGCCAATATCTGGTTATTTAATCCCAATAGTCACCACTGTCGGCAGTGTATCTCCTAGGGTCCTACTGTGTGGTTGATTCCTGCCCGATTGTTGGGTACACAGTGACCAGAACTTGCTGGGGTCCTTTGTCTGGGTGAGGGGCCACCAAGAGTCTCCCATCAAACCAGCACTGCCAGTCCACTGCAGTTAAAAGTTCTGGGAGTGAGAGTAGGAGCCAAATGTTCACACCAGTGCTTGGTCTAAGAGATGGAGAGGGTAGCTGAGGGCAGCAGGTCGAATCAGGGTGGGTGCAGTGGTCCTCTGGGTCAGCACACAGGAGGAGCATGCTGGGTTGGAGGCACAGCTCAGTGGCCTGAGCCAGGAAGGAGTACAGCAGTTGTCCTCTATGCAGTGGCAGTGGGAAGGTGCCAAGTTGTGCAGGCCCAACTCAGAGTCCTGAGCCATGGCAGAGCTCGGCTGCTTTCTCCATGTGGTGGGGTGGGGGGGTGCTGAAGTGCAGAAGCATGCCCAGTGGCCTGACCCAGGGTGGAGCTCAGTGTTCTTCCTTCACGCAGTGGTGGTGGTGGGGCACTGAGGCTTTTTTTGTCTTTCTGAGACAGGATCTCACTATGCAGTTCAGGCTGCCATTGAGTTCATTTTGTAGCCCAGGCTGGTCTCAAACTCACAAGGATCCTCCAACCTCAGCCTCCTGAGTGCTGGGATTACAGGTGTGTACTACCATGCCCAGCTCTTTCATTCACTCTGTTAAACAATGTCTTTTGATGCATAGATGTTTTAAATGTTAATGTGGGCTAATTGATTCATAGTCTTTTTCTTAAAGGCTTTAATGTTACTTCTTTTTTTAAGAGAAAATATACAGAAGAGAAAAATAAAAAGGAAAAGAGACAAACCACTGAAAGGTTCTTGCCCTACTATAAATTACTGTACAATTATGGCAGGGGTCTAACATGGTGGAAGGCCAAAGCAGGAATGCTTATCACTTCCTCCTCCTTCAGCCCTAATTGCAACTCCATTTCCTGTTTGCATGCAAAGAAAATTCCAATCAGTTTCTCACACTTCATCAGTGTCTGCCCCATGTGCCTCTTCTGATCAGAGGTCATAGAACCCTCTGCCTCTGCATCCAGTCAAAGGAGATAGCCCAACCACCATGTGATGTATGCTGCTATCTATGTCCTAAATAAACCTGTCCTTTTCTCTTTTTTTACTTTTCCCATCTCTATTGCACCAGACAACTCTAACATTTTGGTGCTGTGACTTGGATTGGCAGAGTGTGTTAGCTTCTGAGAGTCATTCCCAGTTTAAGCATTCCTGGCTAGGAACCACTTTTCCTTCCTCTGGGACCTGCTTATTTGTCACTGCTAGCCTACATCCAACAGTGACCCTCCTTATGCATCACAGGTGAGCTACTGTTCAAGGTTTTCTGTTTCCATTTTTCAGTGGTTAACAGTTTTCATGTTCTTTGCATTGTTGAGGCAAAGCTATTTAAAAATTCACAAGTTTGTGTCAGAAACCTATCTATTGCTGTCCCTAGACAGAGACAGCAGTTTTCATGTTCCTTGGGCAGGTCAGCCCAAGACAAAACTGTTACCCTACTGTTCTCTGGGACCCCACCTCACACTCTTGGTGATGGCCAGTGGGAACAGGTGTTGGGACCTTCCATGTCACACTTTCAAAACAGGTGATGACTTCTTTTGATAGATGTGATCCAGGACAGTTTTCATGTTCCTTGGGGGGAAAGAAAAAGCTCTTATGTCTCAAGGCAAAGTTGTTCTCTTAGCTTACCTCTAATTCAGGCATGGTGACGATTTCCTGTCCCCCCAAAATCACAGCTCTGGGGTGACTGGTTCATAACCTTGGTGCTCTTGACCTCAAGAAGGCTATAAAAACCAAAACGCTGATCTTTTAGTTATATTTTTGCCACAATGGTGGCAAGTTGGCAGAAACCCATTATTTTCAAGCCTTTCTCACTTTGAGGATGTGTTCTTCTCTCATTCATTCTCCCCTTTCCTCACCCCAGCAGTCTCTAACTCTTCCATTACTTCTTGTCCTCAATCTCAGACTCCTCAACTCAAGCCATTTATGCCATCAGATGGCCCCCCTCCTTTCCCCACTACTCCTGCATTGCCATTCTCCTCGCCAAATTGCCATTCTTGGTCTTGCACGTTTCAACCACCTAACAAGTCATATGGTATTCAACTGTCATATTGTGATCCTATATCACATGGTCCTCAGCAGCCATCTTGCTGCAGCTCACATGGAGGACAGCTGCCATCTTGCAGTCTTCCACCATGTGACAGTGCTCCATCATTTTGTAACCAGTCACAGGGTAAATGGCCAGAATCTTGGGGTCCCTCATCATGGGATCAGCAGCAGCCAACTTGTTGCAGGTCAAATGATGACCAGTCACCATCTTGTGCTCTCTCACTGTTTAACTGGCAGCAGCCATCTTGTGGGTCTCATAGTAATCAGTCGCCATCTTGTGCTTCCCTGTTACATGGTGAAGAGTAGCCATTTTGTGGTCGAACACCTGGTAACTGTCCACAGATGTCTGCATGGTGGTTGGCTGCTTGTTGGCCATCTACATTTCCTACTTCACAGCCTTCTCAGTCTCAGTCCCTATTTTCACTTGGAGAGCAGGCTGGTCCTGAGAGACAAGTTTGTATTCATGTTCCTTTTTCACTTGCCAGCCTATCTCAGATTAACCATAAATTAGGTTTCTTTCTGCTACTCATATTTCAAAAGATCATTTAATCAAGGTTTGTTTGGGTTATAGATTTTAAAAGCATGCTTCCATCTAGGTTGCCAGCAGTCAAAATAATTCTAAAATTGGTTAAACAAAATCCCTTGGGGTGAGGAGAGATTGGATAAAACTTCAACTGATGGGTAAGAAAGTGGCCACCTGGTAACTTTAGCCAGTTCTTATGCATTAACTGGAGGTCCCAATAATCTCCATAGCCTTATGGGAGACACCCCAAATAAAGTTCATATGGTTAAGACAATTCATTGTTGCTGAACTTATGGTATAGTCATACCTCCAAATATAAAATTAGGATTGTTTATATACAAGCCACTATACTTAGAGATGCTTAATTATTGAACAGTCCAAACAACGTCACAAATTTCTGCAATGAAATCCTATTAAAGGACATGTGTTACAGAATATCATCTCAAATGTTAAAACACCCATGGTTAACAGAAGATAGCAGTTCCATTTACACTGTACTATGATCAGTCTTTTCTTCTGGACAAATCAATGACGTATCTGTTTCTAAAATTCCCTGGACCATATCCTTCTTATGGGAAGCAATTAGCAGAACTATACTCATAACTGTCCTGTTGATTCTGTTATTTGGTCCCTGCATACTTAACTGATTCTTTGCCTTTGTCTCCCCTAATAAAGCTATACACCTACCCAAGATGAAAATGCCTGCTGTCTCCTGAGGAAGGTAAAAGTTCTGTGGAGTATCCCTGCCTGCCATTTAAGAACTTCAACCCCCTTCAGCCTGAAGAAGTCAAATTGGTCATCTCCCATTACCCTTCTTGGCAGTTTGGGTTACTTCTTCAGAGGAAAAAAATGGTACAGACAGCCTGAGTCAGTTAAAAATATTATAGGCAGTCAGAGAGGGCTAAGGCCTCCTCATATGGGCCCATACAGAGGACCAGATGTCTTATGACCTTGGAGGAGACAGATACCTCTTGGTGTGAGCCAGATCTCAAAACAGAAGGCTAAACTTGGCCCTCAAACCCCACAGGGAGATCTTCTTAACATGGCTTTTCATGTTTTCAACAACAGAGATAAAACTTAAGAGGAGGAAAAATAACAATATGATCATTTAGCAGTGACACTTGGGGCTCTAAGACAGTTAAACCAAAACAAGGCAGAGCTGCCTGAGCCCCTCCTGGACCATGTTTCAAGTGCAACAAGGAAGGACACTGGATGAGAGAAAGCCCCCTCTGCAATCTCAAGAACCATTGAAAGAGCAACTCTTCTAGCCACCAGAAAAGGGGTAAGCCAACCTCTAAATCCTTGCCCTCA
>PVLA01002162.1:0-16360 GCA_004027455.1 Hydrochoerus hydrochaeris
TTTTTTTTTTTTTTTTTCCAGTTTAGCATTCTTAAAGTAGTAAGCCTACCCCTTAATTTGCATTCCCTAATTGGCTGTTTTAGATTACAGGGCAATTTCTGAATCAACTGGGCCCCCCAATGACCTTCTTTGATTGGGCACTTTAGATCCCATGCTCCGTCTGCATCACCAAGAAGAAGTTGGATGTACCGATCTGCAACAGTGCCAGCCTCACAGAGAACAGTTGCTCAAAGCAAGATGGGGCTGCGGGAAGCAGAAGAAAGAGAAACGCTTCCTTCTATGTCTGTTAAATCCGTGTATGGAGGGTCATGAACTAATACTATTATAGATAGCTAAGACAGGTGGAAATACTATAGGCAGGGCTAGGCCCTTGAGGATGCCAGTACAAAAGATGAGAACATATTACAACTTGGCTGGAGGCATATCCATCAAAGGCCGGACCCCAAGATAAAGACAGAATGACCAAGCCTACATGCCTCTCTGCGGGATAAACGATATACTATAATTGGTATCACCTGGCCCATAAAGTCTAGATAGACATCAGTCACTCAGGCAGTGACCAGGACCTTGTGAACTACTGCTTCCTAAAAAGGTCCTTAATCTTACAAGTACAATTGCTATATAACTGGCTTCCCCATTGGATCATTATTATCTAAGTGGCTTTGCTTGTAACCTTATTGGTTGATCATAGTTTTGACCCACATGGTACCCACCTCCTGAGTTTTTATTTTTATTTAATCGGTACTGGGGATCGAACTTATGACGGCGCGCTTGCAAGGCAGGTGCTTATGCCACTGAGCTAAACCCCCCAGCCCCCCACCTCTTGATTTTACTCTATAAAACTTCCTTTGAGAAGCACATTTGTTGGCAACCCAACAAACGTCTTTCTCTCTCGTAGGAGCTATCTCTCTCCATAAGTTTTTCTACCTTTTTTTTTTTTGAGACAGTGTCGCTGTGTGGTTCAGGCTGGCCTTGAACTCGCTGATGTAGCCCAGGCTGGCCTTGAACTTGCTGTGATCCTCCTGCCTCAGCCTCTAGAGTACTGAGGTTACAGCATGCACCACCATGCCCAGCTCTTCCTACTTATTTATTTTTAATTTTTTTTCCCAGTTCTTCCTACTTTTGACCTCAAATGTTCTGTAGAATTCATTCTTCAGTTTTGGGGAACACAAACTATAATATAGCACTCCGGGGTCCTCTTTGCCCTTTACTCCTGTACACAGGGAAAGGAGGACACTAGGAGAAACAGCGTGAGGGGCAGGGTTTTCTCTTTGCAGGCACTGAGGGTCAGCCACTGAGAGTGGACTAAGAGGACAGCTTCGAGGTGAAGCATTGTCTAGCATTTGAGAGGCCCTGGGTGCACAGAAGGAAAGAAAACATTAGGGGAAGCACAAGTTTTTCTTTCCACTCTGGTCCAGCACTGGGACTGGTAAAAGCCTGCTCTTTTCAGATTTGGCATACACGTTCAGCCACACTCTCCCATCCACAGCCTTTAGCAGAAGATAATCCATTTTCTGACTTTATTCTCCCCTCAGCTGATTAAGAACCTGAGTAGGCAGGAGGCCTGTTATCTATTGAGTCCTTTCCCAAAAGTCAGAACCATCGACCTAGACCATCCAGGACCCATGGATGGTTCCCCTCTCCTTCCTTCCAAGTCCTCCCCCTGAGGAGCAAGGAGCTGTCCCCTTTGGGAACCATCAGAAAGAGTGGGGTGCTGAGAGCAGGCACAGAGGGAAATCACAAGAAAGCTAGGCTGACTTACAACAGCAGTAGGAGGAACCGAGTTAGTTCATGTACCCAGGGAACAAAAACAATGGAGAAGTGACTTAATGGTGGCCTTTACCAGGACCATGGGGAGGGTGGGGCATCCCTGGTATTTTTCCACAGCCTCATGCTGACCCAGATCAAAGTCACATCTGTCCCCCTTCACTCCCATCCCACTTTTATGCTTCTATATCCACCTCTTGGAAAAGAAATTGTTCCACTTCCACAGAGAGGTACAGGAGGTTGGGCCACACGAACCAACTTAAACAATTGTATTATTACTTATTTTTAATTACAAAATTAATATATAATATTTGGAAAGAGTAAAATAAAAAATATCATGATGAAAGCTAAATCAATGCTTAAACTCTGAACTTCAAGATATCTATTTAGCATTTTTACTACCATCCAACCTTTTTTTTATTCACTTTTTTTTTTGAGCCAGAGTCTTGCTATATAGTTCAGGATGGTTTTAAACTCATTATGTAGCCCAGGCAGGCCTTGAACTCATGGTGATCCTCTTGCCTCAGCCTCCCAAGTGCTGGGCTCACAGGCATGCACCATGATACCCTGCTAAAATTGTTTATTCTTCTGAAAATTTTAGAGGTAGTTCAAACAAAATAGAAGTTTGTAGTGTAGAAAATAAAAACGGGCTGGGTGTGGTGGCACCTGCCTGTAATCCAAGCACTTGGGAGGCTGAGGCAGGAGGATTACCTTGAGTTCCAGGCCAGCCTGGGTTACATACTTAGTTCAAGCTCAGCTTGGACTCTGTAGGGAGACCCTGTCTTAAAAAAACAAAAAGACAAAAAAGATGGTATATTCTATTGTTTTTCTTAATATTATAATGCGTGTATTATCATTGTTATTTTTATTACACCATTTATCTTTCTATCTCCTGACTTTCAGAATAGCTGAATTAATGGCACTCATTTGAGAAGAAGGCTCTGGTTTCATGACACACATTTTTGAGATGAGGTACTGAGGCTTTCAGACTTGTCCATAGCCATACCTGACCCCTGCTTGTGTGGCCAGGGTCCTTGAGAGGACAAGAACATTTTCCTAACTTAATAAATATTTGTATAGAAAAAGTGGTACAAGAAGAGGCTTCCACAAGCCAGGGGTCTTGGCCTTCCTTCTCCACCAGAAATACCTACCACATCCACCCTTCCATCAGCCTGTCTTGTTTGTTCCAAGAACGTGATTCTGGAAACATATCTGTGAGTGAATAAAGAGTCCAGGGAAAGTTCTTTATCAGCAGGAGAGTGATTTTATTCAGTGTGTTTCCTTACATGAGTTGGGACAATAAGGGGAAAGAATGAGAAGAAATAAAAGGCCATTAGTTAGGCCACTATAATGAATCATGTCCCAGTGTCATTACCCATCCCTAGTCAGGAAAAGCTTGAGTTTTTCCATGCCAAGAAAAACAGAGGGCAGGAAGAAACAAATTATGACCTTGTTTGTGTTTTTGTGTCTTAACTATCTGATTTACAGCCCTTGATCCAGTGATTATGGATGAAAGAAAATATTTCAGTGTCCCAAATCTAACCTGAACTTAACCGGGGGTGGATCTCACATCCACTGCTCAAAGTTAGCATGAAGTTAAAATGCTTTGAGAATCAAGAATTGGGATTGCCTGTAGGCATTTTCAACCCAGTGCTGAGGCCAAATTCCTTTCCCACACTCCAATATGGTAAAACTCTTCTTAGAAATTTCACCCCTTTTCTCTCACTGGAGAAGCTGAGCATTTATGTGCTCAACAGTTGGCTGGTAAATAAGAACCTACTGAGTGTCACATACCATGTCACACCCTGAGAATACAGATTAACTCACTCATGCATCAGAAAAAAAATTATGTAGCCATGAGCTCTATGGAGAGAGAAAAACAATGAGATTAAAGTAAGAGTTGAGATGAAGTTGGAGTGGAGAAATCAGCCAGTCAGAGAGGACTCTCCCAAGACAAGCTCATATGTGACACATAGAAGTTAAACCATCTCAACTCAAAAGAAATTCCTGGCCATTACAATCATTTTTTAGAATTTGAGCTGAGTAGAAAACTGATAAATCCCTTTCTGACTAGACTCTAGAGGTTTATCTTCAAGCATACAAAGAGAAATGTCAATTAAAACCACAGGCTCCCAGAGTGCTGAGATTCAGGTGTGCACCACAATGTCTGGCAAAGTGACAATGTGATACAATTATTTAAAACACTGAAATTGGCATAACTCAAAATATTTATACTACATCATATTTACATCAGTCTGGGTAAACTGGCACTCAAATACATTGCTAGTGAAAATATAAATTGGTGCAACTGCAGAATTACAAATGCATGTGCCTTTGACTCAAGAAAAGTTCCTTCCTTTCTTTACATGGTTATAATAATATAAGATCAAGATTATTAAGAACAGTATTCTTTATAACTGCAAAAGTTAGAAACAACTCAAGTCTCCATCAGTAGGAAACCAGATAAATTATGGTATATTCAAGCCAAAATATGAATGATAAGCTATGGAAAGCTATTTAACTATAAAAAGAAATGAGGAGATTCTCTCTGAATTAATATTTAATTTTTTTTCAGTGCTGGGCATTGAACCCAGGGCCTCATGCATACTAAGCAAGCTACATCTCTAGCCCCTAAAACCTAATTATTTCTAAGATATGTCATTTAACTTAAAAAAATAAGATATGGACATGTCTATTGTTCAACAATACCTATTGTTAAGAGGGATAAAATAAGTATATGATCATATTTGCTTATATTTGCATAAAGTTAGGAAAGACACATAAAATTAGCAAGTAACCATTAGGCAGATAAGTGTAACGGATGGAAACTGGGTAGTGAGCAGAAGACTTTTTATTGTACATTTCTTACTTTTTAGTTTTCAATCATGTAAGTATATTATGGATTTAAAAAATTAAATTCAAAAATTATCCCATTTTCTAGAGCAATTTATTATCTAATCAAGCATTTTCACAATTTCAACCACTAATGATTATTAATTACTAATGATTAGTAAAAAGTATAATAGTACATATAAATGATATCTTAAAAAAGCTGATTTTAAGATACGTTTTGGGCAAGGGGTATAGCTTAGAGGTAGAGCACATGCTTAGCATATCCAACGCCCTGGGCTCAATCCCCAGCACCAAAAACCACTAGAGGAGAAATTAATCGCTATATATCTTTCTATGCTTTGCTACTCACTCTCAGTGTGTTACAGGCAGCTGAGCCATTTAGAAATATTATAGGCAGTTAGACAGGGGTAGGCCCTCGAGGAAGCCGGCACAGAGGACCAGATGTCTGATGATCTTGGAGGAGACACACACCTCTCGGTGCGGGCCAGATCTCAAGACAAATGCAAGCACACTCTTAAGTGTAATCCTTAAGGATTAAATCTGGATCATTTTATGCCCACTTTGCAAATTCCCATTTTTTCCCACCTTTGAGCCATCTAATCTCATGGTTCTGCTCCATAAAAAGTCCCTAGAAAAGACAGAGTCTGGGGCAACCCGCTCAGGACCCCCTTTTGTCTTTTTTCAGGCAGAAGCTTTCTCTCAATAAGTGTATTCTACTCTTCATCTCTGTTTTCCTAAAATTCATTCTTCAATTTTAGAGAACAGGAACTTGTGGACATAGTAGGTCGGGCGTTTCACTCGTCTATATCAAATGGACCAGATAAATGCTATTGTCCAAAGGCAATTGGAACATATGAGGGCAAAACTAACCTAAAGGAAACTTGGAAGATATGGAAATACGATATTTCAAAGTGGTCTTTGCATAATACCCTACAATAAAAACAGTGACAGTAATCTAGTCTATGTACTAGATCATCTTTAATAAAAAGAATCCTGTATATGGTAGAGATCTTCACAATTTCAAAATTTTTTCACATCTGTTTTCTCAATGGTTTCACACCTGGGAGATATTGCAATCTTTTAATGTCTTTCCATTATTATTTTTGTTGGTGATACTGGGAATCAAAACTAAGGCTTCATGTTTGCTAGGCACATAATCTATCACTGAGCTATATCAATAGGCCCTACTTTCTGTCTCTATAGATACGCATCTTCTTTAGATGCTTTAATAATGGTGCTGGAAAAACTGGTTTCCTACATGCCAAGATTAAAACTAGAGCCATATTTCTCACCATGAACTAAACTAAACTCAAAAAGTATCAAAGATCTAAATATTAAAGCAAATCTTCTGGAAGATAAAATAAGTAGAACTCTTGAAGACATACATGTAGGCGAAGACTTGATGAACAAAACCCTGATCACATAGGAAATATATAAAGATTCAACAACTGGGATTTCATCTTATTAAAAAGCTTTTGCACAGCAAGAGAAATTACCAAAAGAATGAAGAGACAACTCACAGAGTGGGAAAATTTTTTTGCTAGCTGTTCCTCAAAGGATTACTATCTAGAATATATAAAGAGCTCAGAAATAAGGACCTCTCAAATTTAAAGAACCAGTCCAAAAATGGCCATCTGAAATGTATAGACTCTTCTCAGATGAAGAAGTAGAAATGACAAATAAATACATGAAAAAATGTTCAATATCACTGGTCATTTGAGAGATGCAAACTAAAACAACACTGAGATTACATCTCACTCCAGAAAGAATGGCTACTATCAAGAAATCAACCAATAACAAATGCTGGAGGTACGGTGGGGGAAGGAACTCTTCTCCACTGTTGATAGGAGTGTAGACTGGTGTATCCACTGTGGAAATCAGTGTGGAGATTCCTCAAAAACTTAGGACTAGAGGTTCCATTTGATCTAGCTATTCTCATTCTTGGTGTCTTCCTGAAAGAATTAGAAGAATCATACCACAGTAAAATATACACACCCATGTTTATAGCAACACAGTTTATAATAGCTAAATCTTGGAAACAGCCCTAAGGCCCATCAACCGATGAATGGATAAAGAAGATTTTTTTTTTAATATTATGGAGTACTATAAAGAAGGGTATCAAGAAGGCAAACTTCCACTATAAAGAATGGTAAACTTGAGATAGGTAAATGGATGCACCATACTCTTTAATGAAATAAATCAGACACATGTGTAAACACCACATTTTTTTCTCTGGTTTGAGAAACTCAAAGAGTAAATAAGGACTAAAATGTAAAGCAGATATCGTGAAGTAGGAAGAAAATGTTCAAATGACAAGGGGAATGATGGAAGGGAGAAGGGGAAAGGGAGGAAGGAACAAGAAAAAAAGAACAGAAGAAAAGTGGAAACAAAGCTTTTTTAAATAAGGAGGGGAAGGAGGTTGAAGGGAGAAGGGAGGGAAATGGGGAAAAAAAAAAGAAGATATATCATGTCCAGGTGCAAATTCCCTATGGTGAATGTTACTATTGGTATAGGGGAAAGAAACTCCCCATCTTCTATACGTCCAGTACAAGTTCATGTTCTCTAAAATCAAAGAATGAATTTTAGGAACAATGGAGGGTAAGAACAGAATATATTTATTGAGAGGAAGAAAGCTTCTATCTGAGAGAGAGACAGAAGGTGTCCCAAACTGAGCAGGTTGCCAAAGGCTCTGTCTTTTGTAGGGATTCTTACAGAGTAAAGCCGTGAGGTGGGTCTAAAATTGGGGAAAACTGGGAACTTGTTATGTTTAGCCAATAAGATAAATAGCTCAGGTAAAATTGATTAAATTGGGAACAAATGGGGAGGCGAGTCACGTAGAAAGTGGGCATTCTTAGAGAGCAATGACTCTTCCCTAGGGATTAGAATGGTTGTGACTCCTGACTTCTCAAGGTGATCCAGATTTAATCCCTAAGGATTATACTTAAGGGTGTGGTTGCATTTGTTTGACTTTCTGTCCCGAGATATGGCTTACAGCAAGAGGTGTATGTCTCCTCCAAAGTCATCAGACATCTGGTCCTCTGTGCTGGCTTCTTCCAGCCCTGTCTTCCCGCCTATATTTCTAAGTAGCTCAGCTGCCTGTAACATCATTATGTATATCTAAAATGTACCAATAAGATTTTTAAAAAGCTATATATCTCCTAGAAATCATATGTAAATAAAATCACAGTGTATAGTAGCTGGGTGTGGCAGCACAAGCCTGTAAATGCAGCATTTGGGGAGGCTGTGGCTGGAACATTCCAAATTCAACCCTAGCCCGGGCAGTTTAGTGAGAACTTGTTTCAAAATTTACAAATGAGCTGAGGACATAGCTCAGTTCAATCCCCTGTACTGGGGGAAAAGTCATGTAGTGTATGATCATCTGTGGCATGGCTGTCTTTTATTACTTATTATGTTTTCAAGGTACATTTATGTTTTAGCATGTTATTTTTTTTCTACTGAATATACCACATTTGTCCACTTGTCAATTGATGGATGTGTAGACTTTTGGCTATTATGATGTCGTTAGGAACATTTGTAGACAGGTGGGTTTTATTTTGTAGTGCTGGGGATTGAAGTAAAAAAGTTTATGTGTAAACACAGTTTTAATCACCTGAGAGTAGAATTGCTGGATCACATTGGAGTGCTACATTTAACTTTGTGAAGAACTGCCAGACTCTTTTCCACAGTTTTACACTACCATTGGCAGGTGTGAATGTACCAGTTTTTCCAAATACTTACCAGCACTTGCTATTGTCTTTATTACTGTAGCCATCCTTGTAGGTACCCAGTGAAATCTTACTGTGGTTTGATGGTGCAGTTCCCTAATGACTACCAATGAAAGGCGTCTTGCTTTGCTTAATGACAATTTGGATACTTTTTCTAGAGAAATGTCTATTTAGATCCTTTGATTTTTTTTTCTGGTATTGGTGGTTGAACCGAGGGCCTTAGCACTGAACTGCATCCCCGGCTCTTTTTAAAAATATTTTACTTGTCATAAGTGCCTGCCTGGCAAGTGTGAGGTCATGACTTTGATCCCTGGCACACACACACAAAAATTTTACTTGCTGGGTGTGGTGGTACACATGCCCATAATCCCAGCACTCAGGAGGTTGAGGCAGGATTTCTGTGAGTTCAAGGCCAGCCTGGGCTACCAAGTGAGTTCAAGGCCAGACTGAACTGCATAGTGAAGCCCTGTCTGAGACAGAGAGAGAGAGAGAAAAAGTGAGCCAGAGAGAAAGGTGTTATGCACATGTACCAACTCCACACAAGGCCTGTAAACCTTTTGTACTACAAGCACATACTAATAATGAAAATGATTTGAAAAATGAAAAGGTCTCTGAGCTAGAGCTTTGGCCAAATTTCTTTTCTTTTTTATTTGTTTGTTTATTTATTTGAGACAGGGTCTTGTGGCCGGGTGTGGTGGCTCATACCTGTAATCCCAGCACTCGAGAGGCTGAGGCAGGAGGATTGTTGTGAGTTCGAGACCAGCCTGGGCTACAAAATGAACTCAAGGGCAGCCTGAACTGCATAGTGAGACCCTTTCTCAAAAAAAAAAAAAAAAAAAAAAAAAAAGACAGGGTCTTGCTATGTAATTCAGGCTGGCTTTGAACTCACTATGGAGCCCTGCTTGGCCTTGAATTTGTAGTGATCCTCCTGCTTTAGCCCCCTGAGGGCTGGGATTACAGTCAAGCACCACAACACCTGGCTATTTTTTTTTTTGGTTTTTTTTTTTTAGGCCAGAGTCTCGCTATGCAGTTCAGAACCTTGAGCTCACTTTGTACCCTAGGAAGGTCTCAAACTTGCAACAATTCTCCTGCCTCAGCCTTCCAAGTGCTAGGATTACAGACATGTGCTACTATGCCCAGTTCCTGGCTATTTTTTTCAGAAAAAAAATGCTGGAAACCATTATTTAATTATTATTATTATTGTCCCAACCTAACAAAAGTCTCCCTTTCCTTGCTGATTTTCAAGGGTGTTACTAGATTGCACAGGCTAAGCACAAACTTGCTGTCTTCAGATCCTCTTGCCTCAGCCTCTAGAGGGCTGGTGTCACAGCTGTATGCCACCATATCTGGCATTCTCACTGATTTCAGGTAACCTTTAAACCACTTCTATTCCTGATTCTACATTTTAGGACTTTCTGTTTTCTGTCATTGGCTTGTTAACTGATCACAACATTGTTGGTAGGACTGCATGAAAGCAGACATCTTCATACATTGTGCGTGTGTTCAATGGCTCCTTGTAACAGTGCCTTGCTAAATCAGCTTCTTCTGGAGTTAGATTCCAGGTTCTTCTTATCTTTTTTAAAAATTTTTATTTTAAAGAGAATAAAAACAAACAAAATAAAACAGAATAAAGTCAATCAAAACAGTGAAAGTGATACAGGACTTTAAAATAGGATAATAGGAAATCAACAACGGCTATGATAATGCCTCTTGTTATCTTCAAAATTGCTGCCCATACCATCAGGCATAATAAAATCAAACAAAACAGAACAGAATAAAGCCAACCAAAACAGAACATTGAATAAAACAAAACAATGAAATGGAACAAAACAAAACAATATTAGATTTCAAAAACAAGATGAAAGGAAATCCTCCATATTTCTTGTATTGCATATTGTTATCCTCTCAATAGATGCTTAGACTACTGGCTTTAAGCTTGCAAAGTTACCTCAGTTGCTATCAACTCAGCCTGTGTTCCCCTAAATCAGCTGGGTGCTTATGGGGGTAGAGGTGGGATGTTCTTGTCTCCCAACCCATGCACCGATTGGCTCATGGGAAGGGCAAATTGGCTTCCTATTTCTCCTCCTGGGCCCTGCATGGCTTCTGCCAGCTCATGGGAAGGTCTAATTAGTTTCTTCTTGTCTTAAATAAATGCTAAAATGAAATGAGCAAAAAGCAGTGACAAAGTTTATTTGAGAAAATAAAAGTGAAGAGTGAGGGAGAGACTGGTTCTGCAGCGCAAGCATGGGCTGGGTAAAAGAGGAAAGAGCAAGATAAACTACACCCTGGAGAATACAGGGCAGTATACTGTGAGGAAAGCCATGACAGCAAGTTCTTTTTACCATCTGTGTCTTTCTCTACTGTCCAAATCTGGAGGAAAGCTAAGAGAACTTTTATATACAGATCCTGAGAGGCAGAGTTGGGATCTCAAGTCTTAGGGTGACTCAGGTCTAGGCCATCCTATTGAAAACCTTCTTGAGTACTTGCAAGAAGTCCAGGTGCAGGGCTTTGGTAGGTGTTCTCTGCATGTGTACTAGGATCTTATAATTAACAGGTCACCTAGTTCCACAGGTAGCTTTGCCACACCTTAATCTCCTATGTCAGGTATATAAATCAATACTTTCCATAGCAAGGGCAATTTGGTAATGTCTACTGCAACTATGATACTACATACACTTTGCTCCAGCTATTTCAAGTTCTGGGGATATGTCCTAGATATAGAACAGAATTGTGTATAAGGGAAATGTCAAATACACACACGCGCGCGCGCGCGCGCGCGCACACACACACACACACACACATTTTGAGGTATTAAAAAAAATGACAGGGGACCAGAAAGATTCCATACTCAGTGGTACACTGGTTCATGAACTTAATTCTTTGTACAAACTCTAAATTTGTGAACCAAGATGCCACTGAATATATTGATAGGAGACTGAGATTGATAAGATAAACTATGGTGCAACAGTAACTGAAATATCATGTAGCTATAAAAAATAAGAGGCACTTCTCTGAAATGATATAGAATGATCTTCAGGAGCAATTGTTAATGTATGCATAAAGCAACACCCACTAAGTATGTATAATAAGCTATGCTTTTTATAAAAAAGGGAGGAGGTGTGGAGAAGACAGATGCGAAAGTAAAAGTACTTTGATGGGAATTGGAGTTTTATATTTATACACATTTATATACATATAATATTTACTTTTTGAAACATATGAATGTAATATTACTCATTAAAAATGATCAAAATTACCAAACACTGGAAGGAGGAAGAGTGAATATTCTGAAGTGGGGAGTCTGACCTGGGATAAGAAGCATCCTTGTCAATGGCAGTTTTCATAGGCTGTAGTTTCTTTCACCTCTGGGAAAACAATGACAGATGTGCTTGGCTTGGTGGGGTGGGGGACCAGGGTCCACTGGCATAACACTCCAGTGCTTGTGGATGCTCAGGAAGAGGCCACTTCAAGAGTTTCCCCTAGAATTAGGTCAGAGAGATCTGGCTGACAGAGGGGTGGAAATTACTCTAGGATGCTGGCAATGTGGATTCTTGGGTTCACACAAACTTTCTAAAGCCTCCCAAACACTGAGACCTGGCTCTGTGGAAAGAGAGAGAATTATGGACTATGACATCTCTGTGACAGTTTGTCTAAACCAAGAATGGTAAGTGTAGACCTGTAATTGCAGCATCTGGGAGGCTGAGGCAGGAGGACTGCGACTTTGAGCCTGCTGTGGGCAGTTTAGTAAGACTGCCTCAAGAGATAGAAAATGGCAGGGCATGTAGCTCAGTGTGAAGACCGTGGGTTCATTTTGTTTATTTTTTGTCTTTCTTTATTTTTTTAAAGCTTTTTAATATATTGGTGTTGAGGACCAAACCCAAGACCTCTCTTGCTTGCAAGAAAAGCGTTCTACCAATGACCTAAATCCCCAACCTCAAGGTTATGGGTTTAATCTCTAGTAATGAAAAAAAAATGTATCCTTCTGATAAAGGAAGGCAATAGTTTGTCATGGAACATCAAGTCCTTAAGAAGGTCAGGAGCAGATTCCAAGCCAGGAGTGCTGGCACTTGTCTGTTATTCCCAGCACTCTGACACAGGAAGATGGCTACAGATGCTAGATCAGCCTGGGCTACACAGTGAGTTCTAGGCCAGCCTAAACTACACAGCAATACCCTGTCTCAAAAAACAAAAAAACAAACACAACACAACCAAAAACACCTCTGACAAACAAAAAAGAACTGATTGCAGAGCAATCACTCCTTCAATAGAAATAGTTCACTCCTTCAATAGAAAAGGAGAATGCCCCCTCTTCTCAACAAAAAGAGCTTGAGGCTGGGGATAGAGCTCAGTGGCACAAGTGCCTGTGTGACACGCGCGAGGTCCTAAGCTTGATTCCTGGTACCAAGAAAACAAATACAAAAAGAGCTTGAGAATACACGAGAGATGTTTGATGTCTGAAAAAAAATGATGGGGGTGGGGGACAGAATCCTTGTTTCTTGCTCTGGTCTCAAGAAGCATGTACAGTGTATGCCCTGACAGCTTCCTGTTGAAACTGCACCATACAAAAATAGTAATGTGACCTTGGAAGGTAAATAATGACTCCATTGGAGCAATGAGCCTGCTGTTATCTGAGATAAATGATAGAGCACACACTAGACAACCTGAACATAGAACTATATGTAAAAGTAGCAATAGTAAAATGTTAAGATATTTTAAATGGTAAGTGCCATCTGTCCTTAAGACTATGGCCACACTTAGCACATCTGGAAAGTATAACTTCTAAGTGATCAGCACTTACAGAGGCCTGTCTGTGGCAGGCACTATGCTAAATTTTTGCTTAATTAACAGAGTCTGAGCCGGGGGTGTGGTGTTGTTTGTCTGTAATCCTAGCACTCCAGAGGCTGAAGCAGGAGGATCATTCAGAATTTGAGGCCAGCCTGGGCTACAAAGTGAGTTCAAGACCAGCCTGAACTGCATAACAAGATCCTGTCTCAAAAAGAGCAAAAAAACCCAAACCAAAACAAAACAACCAAAAAACCAACCAACCAACCAAACAAAAAAACACAACAGAGTCTGCGCTGTGGCTACTCAATCAATATTTGTCAAACAGTTTGAAAAAAGTGTCAAAGACATTCAAGAAAGGAAAACCATGGACTAATATTTTTCAAGAATATAGAAGTATCCTTTTAACACAATTTAGCAAGTGATCATGATGTTTGTAAGTTTTTTTGACACAGAATTGGAAGTCTGTAGTGATGGGAAGAAGTCTATGACTACTGAGATGAATGCTATTACTGATAAATATTTATAATCTGGAAATAACTTCTAATTCTAAAGAACATAGAATGTTTATTTATGAAACAATAAAGCTTCTGACCAAAAAAAAAATTAGCAAGTGAGACCATACTGTTCAGTGAAATACATCGGACACATGCGTAAATACTGCAGCAATTAATTCTCTGGTGTGAGAAAGGGAAAGTGTAAATAAGGGTCAAAATACATATTAGGTATTGTGAAATAGGAAGAAAATATTCAAATGGGGAGGGGAACAAGGGAGGGAAGGTGGGAAAGGAAAGAAGGGAAAAGTAAAAAAAGTGAAGAAACAGAAAAATGGAAAAAAGCTTTTGTAAATGGGGAAGGGAGGAGGGGTTGCAGGGAGAACAGGGGAATAGGACCAAAGAATCAAGTTATACCGTTTAGGTACAAATTCTCCATTCTCCATGATGAATGTGGTCATTATATATATCTAAAATATAACGATAAAGTCTGATTGAAGAAAAAATTAGCAAGTGAGGGGGTGGAGCATGGGGCTGAGCTCAGTGGTCGAGTGTTAACCTAGCATGTGTGAGGCCCTGGGTTCAAGCTCTAGATAAAAAAAAAAAAAAACTAGCAAGTTGAACAAAATATAAAAAAGACTAATCATAACAAAATAGGATTTCTTTCTGGAATGCAAAAATGATTACGTTTTTGAAAACCAGTCACTGTAATTCTTCATATTAACAAAATAAAGGAGAAAAGCTATATAATAATCATAATAGATTCAGAAAAATATTTGACAGGGTTCAACTCGCTTTACTTAAAAACAAGGCAAACGCAGGATGTTAGAAATGTAGGTAATGCCGCGCATAGTGGCTCACGCCTGTAATCCCAGCACTCAGGAGGCTGAGGCAGGAGGATTGTTGTGAGTTCGAGACCAGCCTGGGCTACAAAGTGAGCTCAAGCCCAGCCTGAACTGCATAGTGAGACCCTGTCTCAAAAAAGACAAAAAAAAAAAAGAAATGTAGGTAAACTTTCTTCAATTGATAAAGGGCATCTAAGGAAAAATCATATTTAACCAAGAAAGATTGAATGTTTTCCTCTTAAGGTTGGGAGCAAAACAGTGATGCCCACTTTACCATTTCTAGTCAACAATGTAACAATGTGCAGTTACACGAGGGGGAAAAATCACCCAGGCTGGAAAGTCAAACTGCCTCTGTTAGCATGATGGTAATGTGATTATAACAGAGATAGTCAGTGGAAATCTTCAAAACAACCATTAGAACTCTAGCAAGGTTATAGGATAATAGTTCATACAACCAACACTGTTTCTGTATCTTAGAAGCAAACAATTGGAAAAATGAATTCCATTTAAAGTTGCATAAAAAAATATTTAGAAATAAATTTTAAAAGGTATGAAAGAATGCTGTTGAAAACTATAAATTTAAAACAGATTGAAAAAAATGGAGAACATCGTTGGGATGTTTAATGGATTGAAAGAATTAAAGTTATTAAAATGTTTAGTCTTAGCTGAGCATGGTGGTGTACACCTGCAATTCAGCACTGGGGAGGCTGAGGCAGGAGGATTGCTGTGAGTTTAAAATCTAGCCTAAACTACACAGAGAGACCCTGTCTCAAAACCAGAAACAACCCTCCCCCCAAATATATATGACATTCAGCCTTGCTAAAAAGCTGATCTTAAAGAAGCAGAGACTAGAACAGTGGTCACCAGAGCCTGAGCGGGAACATGGGGAAAAACTGCATGGAGAGAGCATGGCTAACAAATGCAGGGGTTCTGTTGGATAGGAGGGATACCTGTCAACATTCTATAGCAAAGTGGTTTAACTGGTTAACCATAATTAATTCATTTCTTTTCTTTTCTTTTTTTTATTGGTACCAGGGATCAAACTCATGACCATGCGCTTGCAAGGCAGATGCTTATACCGCTGAGCTAAATTCCCGGCCCCTAACCATAATTAATTCAGTACTTCAAAATTTCTAGTAGAGAAGGTCTTGAATGTTTCCAACACAAAGAAATTATTACTGTCTTCTATGTCAGTACCTTGACCTGATTGTTACACATTGCATACATTACTGAACTGTCACATAGTAATTGATACATATGTACAATTACTTTGGGTGAATTAAAAATGTTTTTAAAAGCTGTTTATGCTCTGTAAATTAATCAATAGCCCTGTTATAGAAGTCAATAAATGGATTTTTAAAATTTTGGAATCATTTTAGGTTTATCTCATGGAAAAATTGCAAAAATTGTAGAGCAAGTTGCTGCATACCCTGCCCTCAGTTTTCCATGATGTTATTTTTTTTCAGTGCTGAGGATCAAATCCAGGGCCTCATGGATATGAGCTACCTGTGAGCTCCATCTCCAGTTCTGATGTTAACATCAGACATTACCATTTCCAGAACTAAGGACTCAATACTGGTACATTAGTATAACTTTATGTGGATTTTACTAGTTTTTTCTCTAATGTCCTTTTTCTGTTCTAGGATGCAATCCAGGACATCACATTGCATTTAGCTGTCACACTTGGGTCTACCATGCCAATTTCTCACTGTGGTGGGAGTGATAAGTGGTGGTCCACTTGTAACACCAGCTGAACTGAATCAGCGTGGTGCTGAGTGTGGAGGGCCTACCTGGGGATTGTTGCCAACAGCATAAAAGGAGACCTGGAGAGGAAGAAGTAGTATTGTTGGTTCTCCTGGAGGAGCTTGTTGTTGAAAATGGCTGCAGTTCAATT